>VYZW01028022.1:2727-17592 GCA_013401315.1 Balaeniceps rex | reverse complement strand
AATCCTTGAAATAGAGCATACCTTAGCAATCTGTAGCAGAAGTAACAGACAGAAGACAACATTGTGCAACAAAAGCAACCAGAGGAGACCTCGGACTACCATACTTTATCCTCTCGTCCTATATAGCCTTAAAAGTGTGAAAATCAAATGTTTACTTCAGTTAATTCCAGGACTCAGACTTCTAGGCAACTGGGACAACACCAAACAGATATCTGATTTTTTTTTGCACTGGAGTGGGTAAGTTGTTTTAGAGTTGGACAGCTTCCTCAAAATTAGTGCTTTAACGGTTTTTATTAAGAGATACCTTTTGATGAAACAACTCTTTTTTAAAAAAAAAAAATGCAGAAAGAGAGACTTGGGAATAAGACTTTGAGGAAAAGAAATAAAAGGCAGCAATGTTGCGATACACAGAATATTAGAGCCCACCTTGGGGGTGGGAGGGGAGGAGAGACCAAACAGTCAGCTGTCTTCTCAAGCTGTGGGATCTCAGCAGTTTAGTTTCTACCCTCCATTCTGCACAACTGTCTGATCTTTGGAGCAATAACAGTACACATATGAATCTTCCACTTACTTTAATGTAAATCAGGACTTCACTGACATCAATGACATTCAAAACATATTAATATAATGCTAATCTGATTGTCTGTTTCCCCCTGCCACAGGGAACTGAGAGGATTATGGAAGAGGCTCAGGTTCAGGTATAGACAAATGCCACAACGCATCAATGAAAAAGGAAAGCTTTAGAAGCTTTCAATACCACATTAGCATCTAGCCTGTATAGCAAGCAGTTATAGATGTTCATTGCATTTCATTTATATATACATATAGGAAAGTGTTAACGGAAGTGAATTAGCACTAGTCAAGCTCACCTCTCACTGCTGCACTCAAGGGAACGTCATGGAAGCAGAGTATGGAAGCCCATGAAAGAAATACTATATACCTAATATTTCAAACTAGAATTCTGTAAGGAATTCAAAAGGTTATTCATTGCCTAATGGTGAAGTTGAAGCAAATGGTTATTAAAGAGTTAATATGATTTTCAGCACTACAGCTTGCCTAATAGCTCTATTTTCCTCACATAATACTCAAGACAGATCTCGGCTCTGACTACTGCAAACATTTACTACTGGCACACTCTTACTTACTTCAGAAGCTCAATACAGGTCTCATGTTCACCGTATTTCACACAACTTTTGGCACAAAAACACATCAGCAAGTTGGTGCTTTAGCCTGAGGAACAACAGCATTAAGTGTAATAATCCTCCATAGGTAAGCTGCCATTACTGAAAGAAAATGGTATGCTGCACAGAGATTTGCCCTTGGCCATGATTAAAAACAAAAATCTTGCCACAGAGCCAAGACGCAGTTGATTAGTAGTGAAAATTAGCAATGCTGCTTTTAATTGCATACCAAAAAAAAAAAAAAAAAATAAAAAAAAAAAATCAGCAAAAAAATTTAAGGACCTAACCAAATAAAGGCAGCAACAAGNTTTGAGGACCTAACCAAATAGAGGCAGCAACAAGATAGCAATAGTAACAATGAAAGTATATGTGACATCTTAGACATAAATCAGTAGGATTTGGCACTGTACTTTTTACCTGGTTTTAGGTGAAGGGTAGTTATATGTAAATTGATGGTACATTAAAAAAATGCATAAGGACAGAATACTGTACACAGTACACAGAAATATCAGTTAATACTTTAAACAGTATGCACAGGCAAGTAGAAGACTTAAAGGACAGATAGCTTTAGGCACAGGATAAGGTAATAAAAAATACACTGCTGTCATAATCTGTGCTAGAATACTCTGGTGATAATGACTTTCCAGTAGCACTGTACTGATTCAGAGATTGTGAATACTGTGCGGAATATCACAACATGTCTGCCCTGTTCTTAATCCATTGTTTAACAAAGTCACTTTTAAGATACTGAGCCAGCTGAACTCACTTGACTCAAAATCACCATTCTTGTGTACATTGGGGTAGCAGACTGGGAAAAGTCTATGCATTACTCAGCTTTCAGCTTTACTCTGAAATGATAAAACTCAGTGCTCAAAATGCTCTTAACATAATTCAAATTTTGCTGGAAGGTTCTAATTTTGAAAGTCAACTGTATATGAAGAAATACAAATATTTAAAATACGCTTTGCCTGAATTGAATCACTTGCCACCTAATGCTAAATGCTCTGCATTATTATCTTCTATTGCTTATCACTGCAGTCTGTTTTCCATAACTTAACAGCAGTACTTTCATATCTACCTTCAGATCAGTCATTAAAATGTTGAATAGCAATATTATACCTAGTATCCATCTCTGTCAAAAGCAGATAGAAATACCTCTCCTTAACTCACAGTATTACAGAAAGTTTAGTGAAATACAAACACCAAGAACCAGAAACTTCTGAATCAGCACAGCTAGCATTCTGGGGTTCAAATACCAGACAGTGCTAGTTTATTCTCTGAGTAGTCAAAATCTGAAATCAGCTCATACTACCTCCATCATATGAAAGATCATAACGTTGAGGGAAAAAATGCAGACAGCAATCTGTGCTCATTTTGGGAACTCAGATTTTTTATTTACTCATCATTTCATTTCTCAGTCATCCAAACAGGAACTACTGTCAAATCCATCAAATCCAAAGTAAAAGAAAAAAAGAGTTGTATCCATTTCAGTATAGAAGATAATACCAGAAAAAAGTTGAAGATAAACTGCAATGAAGACCGTATGCTTCAGTCCAAGCAGTTGGCTTAACACATGCTGGAGAACTAAGGAACCTTGAAAACCAGATCATGATCTACATCAGAGTTCACCTGAGGAAGCCCAGGCTGGTGCTGCACAAATCCCTTGGCCGCAGGACAAACTCAGCCAGCTTGTTGTTAACAGAGGAGCCCACAGGCAGCTCCCACTCAGCACCCACAATTACATACCTGCGTGGCCTTGCCTTTACCTAGGGATGCGGCAAGAAGTTCTCCTGAGAACACCCTTTCTGTTTGACATTAGAAATGATTAATAGAGTCTTCTGGTAAGAAAATTCTGTAATACCTTGAATAATGAAAATGGGGTAACGCCTTCTTAGAGACACAGTCTGCACAGTATGCTGCACCCTGATCAAAAGCCCATTTGATGCTGCACAACTCAAGGTTCCCAGCATCTAAACGGATGTAAGACCACCTGTACCATTTTAACTTTATTAAAGCTAACACTATAAAGGAATAGCACTTTAAGTGACATTTTACAGAGTCTGAGTGCCTTTCTTACTGGGATTACAACAGACCAGCATCTCCTGATGCAAAAGACCATGATATAGTGGAATTTAAGATCCTGAAAGAATTAAGAAAGAGGGACAGTAGAATTACAACCCTGGACCTTCAATAGAACAGGTTTCACCTTGTTCAAGGCTCTACTTAGAGACAGCCCTAAAGGGTAAAAGGGGTCTAGGAGGGCTGGTGGTTCTACAAGGATGACTTCCTCAAAGCACAGGAATGGCCCACTCCAACACGCAGAAAGCTGGGAAAAGTTTATCGAGTTGGCCAGCATTGGTAAATGGTGAATTCCTGACTGAGCTCAAACACAAACAAGTAGCGAGAAGAACACAGAAGTGGAGATGGGCTACCTGGAGGAACAGAAAAGCATTGGTTTCAAAGGGAAAACTAAGGAAACTGTGACCCTGCTGGTCAGTAGGGGATCTAGTGATAAAAGACATGGAAAAGGCCAAGACACTCAAATGAAATCTAACGATTCTGTTACATACACATACCCATTATATTTTCTAATGAGTAAACTATACCTTTCTTTAAAAGGTCAGTAAACCTTTCTTTCAGATATTCTGAGCCACACACAAAACTTACCAGAAGGCAATGCAAGAATATTACTGAAGGCTCAAACAAGACAAAACTAAATACTAGGCTAAAAGGAAATTGCCTGGAAGTATTAAGCCTATTAAAAAGGTTATTCTTCAATGCACTGAAGTGGCCAAATGATTCTGTAAGCTAATGTTTGTTTTTAATAAGGTAATTCAGTGGTGTTTTTTCTTGAAGAAAAAGGTCTAAAATACTGATACTATAAATAACAACCAAACCCAGACACACTTCTACAATAAAAGACCAGAAAAAACATCTTATTAGGCAGGAGATGTTGTACGTGTAAGAAAAACTGGCATTATATTTCTAAAACATTAAACTGTATCCCCTCAGGCTCCAAGGACTCTGATAACACACAGCACATAGCAAGAGAAAATATAAGTCTAGGAGAATTCATAAATTTCTACTGTGCTTTTAGAGAATTTGCATCACCACACACCTTGCTGCACACCTAGCTAACCTAAAAAAAACCCCATAAATTTATACAGATATGTATATAGACATGTTCCCTGTTGCATATTTTCAGTGTTTTTTCCTGCAAGTTTCTGCCAGCTCCCCACACCAGCAGGTCTAAAAGGGAAAAATCATCAGCTACCACTCCGTTATTTATATAATGATCAGCTTTAGGTGTCTAGGTGTGCTTGTTTCTTAAGATGCAGTCTGTTCCTTATTTACCAGATAATAATGAAATCCTGCCCTGAAGAAAAAAATGACCTTATTTTTTACAGACTTGCATCTGCGTCCTTCTCAAACATTCAACATTTTACTGATTTTAAGTCATTGATAAAACCTTGGTTAGATAAAGCAAACCACTATGTATGCTCTGCAGATGGGAACTAAAGCAGATGTTAGAATCACTCCTTTCAAAGCATTAGTAGAACAGCTCTGGTTTGACTACCAGCTAGTACGAATCCCTCTTCCTCTCCAGCCTGGCCCTGTGGTGAGCTCTGCCTCATTCAAACGAATGCCCCCTGTTCCAGTGTCATCATCTTGTCTACCTAAACAGAGTCTCCACTCATCTCAGTCATCCAAGGATGTATTCACCTCATTTCTACAAACTCCTCCTACTTGCAGCTATAATTTTCAATGCTCCCCCTATATACACAGTTTATTATTTTACAGTATATCAATACATTCCCTTTTCATACTTCTAGCTTAATTTTTTCCTCTAGGCTTCTTTCTTCGGTGTGCCTGTCTTTGGACACCTATGGCTTTCCCACAGCACCTTCCTATCATTTTATTGATTTTAAGTCACAATTTTGTCTTATTAGCTTTGTACCTGATGTCAGAGTCCTCCTAATACTTGTGCCTAAGTCCCTATTAGCAAAGGATAACTCTGCATGAAGCTGCAGGCCCATGTTGCAAACTAAAGGGGACAGTCGTTTTATTTAAAGGGCAAATATTTGACAAGTCTTAAACATAAGCAAAGATTCTTCTCCTCAGCCATGATCTCTGACACTGCTGAGCTTTTCAAGTGGCTTTCTTTTCAGAAAACATAGCCAAGATCCAGTAAACAAGCCAAGACAGCCTATTTTAATAGTTTGTGAATATAAAATATATTTCCAGTATTTTCAAACACAATGTACTCCAGTATATTTCCTTATGAAAANATCTGCTTCATCTCAACATTACTTGTATTAGCTTCACATCAGAAAAAACCCCAGATAAACAACTAATCTTTATGTACAAACCACAATTATCAATAAAGGATTTGTGATAAAAACATGTTGTATAATAATGTAAACACAGTCATTCTAGAGGAACTACTTTAGCTTTTCTGATAACATTCCCTTAGCAAAGAAAAAAATGCATATAGTAATGACAATGTATTTGTTCCTTATGCCATTCTCTCCAATTTAAATCCATATACACATGCCAATGAAATGCACTGGGGCAAAAAGCTATTTATTGAAGCACTAGTGAATTATATGTTGGAAAATTGTTGCAATTAGGGACCAGCTCCTCATTTCACACAAAATTTACCCTCTCACCAATACAATGGAGATATGTTGACTTACAATAGCTGAGAATTTGATCATGGCATGTTACCACTATTTATAAAGATGAATATAAATACTTCTACATTCAAATTCTTCGACAGAATTGCTAGCTTTGCACAAAAAGCAGTACATGCTGAGGGAACATGACCAAGGATGGCCTGGTATATACCATACATACATTAAAAATACTGCAACATTCTCTAGTTTTTATGCTGTTTCTGGACTTCTTATGTGGTGTTGAATAGACTTACTGTGTAATGCACTCAAAGTTCAACTGTGCTACCTGCAGAGAGATCATGTGGAAGAACTTCTTACTTTCTTCATCCATACTAAAAAAAGTATGCCCATCAGCAGCCAAACAGTAAAAAAGCCCACATATCCTTGCATTTCCAGGTAATTCTGTTAAGAGTTCATGAAAGTTAATTAAATCTTTGTTTTCCTATACAAGTAGGAAAGTTGTATTAAAAACCAGTTCTTGACTAAGGAGAACAACTACATACACCATCCTGCAATGTTTTTTTTTTCTTCCTTTGTATACAAGTAACTTTTCTTAATGCACAATCTTTGTTATCATGGTTTGGTAGAAATTCCCATTTTGAGCTAATTAGTGACTGGTTTTAGGCCTCACCTAAACCCCACCCCTTTAGTTTATAACATCTTTGACGGATGGAATTAGAATCTTCTCCCCTTTTCTTCCTCCCTTCCTCTTCCCATTAGAAGGGTGTTTCTCTACAACTTCAGTTCTAGCACGTTCCTCCTAGTCAATGATGAATATCAGAGCCTTAAAATTTCTGTCTATAATTTGGATCTTTTCTGTCTTAAGGTAAATGAAAACCTGGAGCAAACAGGCAGCATCTTTTCATATGTTCAAGCTCCAATTCATACTGTCCCTCCCACTCTCTTCCTTTATAGCCGCTTTTCTTCCATATTTAAAAGGAATAAGCCAAGTAAAAAAAAAAAAATTAAATCCATCAAAATGTAGAAACTAGTAAATAATTCTGTTTATTATAACGCCTATAATTAAACATGAACTGAACTCTTGTGGCAATTATCAAATGGTTTCCTAACAAACCTTGTATATCCAGGCAACAAGCAGAACATGTCTGCTCTGAATTTGTGCAGCATCTTGCAAAAGAGCTGGGGACAAGTCTCCCTCAACATATTTTACCAAGGCATAAAAGAAAAAATGTTAAGATGACAAACAGCCAGGGGAGGATGGGAAAAAAGATGCATGTCAAAGTTTAACTTTTAGATAGTTATTCTTTTTTACTAAAACAGATAGTCACTAAAAGTTATCTGCTCTTAGAAGTTGGGTGCAGCTTGTTTTAAGTAAGTGAGAATCATAAATCAGTAAGCTTAAAATAGCAACATACCTTGCCTTTGAATCTCCAAATACTGGAAACCCTAGGTCTTAGTAAACCCACTTGCTAGAAGCTTTAGTAAATACCACTTTGTTTTAGAACTTCAATACAGTTGTTTCGATTAAGCTTGAAGCTGCAGAAAAAAAATGCTGTGACCACCTAAAAGTTTAGATCCTCACAAGCAATTCAGCATTCTTACACAGGCTGTAGGAAGCAGCACCTCATTCTGCTAAAGGAAAGCCCTTCCTTTCTAGTCATCTGGTATACTGTAAGGTATTCTTATAGGAACTCAGACAACAGATTACCCTGCCATTATACTACAACTCTTAAGAGTACTGAACTCTTTCGGATGAGGACATGACTAAAGACATGCAGGGCTTAAATTTCACTCAGCAATGCATGAAATCCTAGAAACTTTTTGGGTCTTGGTGAGGTTACCTTCCATAAAGAGAGCTGCCTAGTATAAACTTTATTGTCACCACCTAGGTGCTCTCAAACGATTCACCCTGAATTATTATTCTGTAACTATCCCAAAACATCCAACTTACCAAAGCCATTCTATTCAGTGTTATAGTCTTCCCCAAGCCCAACAAGGCTTCAGCTTGAGATAGGATCTTTCCAAGTTCTAATTTTTTTTTCCTTTTTTAACTTTAAGTCAGTATAATAGCGTGAGCCACTCCAAATACAACTATACGTCCTGTGCAAAAGTCCTTCCGTGTATGTTCTAAAAGCCACCGCAGGAATGCAGGCCCTCTGCACAACTTTTTCTAGAAAAACGTATGAACTACATACAAAAACTTTTATATATTCTTGGATCACTACAAATGAATCATTCTATGATTCTGAAATGTCTTGCTTCAGAGAAGTTATTTTGTTATATGACTACACTGCAGCTCCAAAGACAGCAAAGTACAAAAAACTGACTGCAAGAAAAAGCCCACTCCAGCTGCCACATCTCATACATAGTAACATCTCAGTTCTTATCAAAAGTCATTGGTTCACCCAAACAGGAACATTTATGTCTGACTTAAAGCAATTTACTTACCTTGTGTCTGCATTTAAGTACAACGCCATAGGCTCCTGAAACAAAGAAGAAGAGATAAACCATCTCAAAGCAGGAAAAAGCAGCAAGATAAAACAGTCTTCAGTTACCTCCTGGCTATAGAAATAATATTGTTCCCAGTATTATTATCCAGAACTTGCACATACAGGTACCGTACTAAATTTCCGTGTACTGAAACAATTTTATAAAAATTGCTTGAAAGTAAATGGATTTTAAAATGCTGAAATTATTGTTTTTCAATATACTTGCAGAGAAGTTTGATAACTTGCATCTCTCCACTATCACTACAGAGAAAGTAATACAGCAAACTTTAGAGGGGAAAAAACCCAAAACCACACGCCCTCCCCAAAACACAAAACTGTCCCATTTCTCTTCCTTTTCTTTCATCTTCCAAACTTCTCCTTCCATCTGAGAATGCAATTAGAAGGAGCTGTAGAGAATAAACTGATGTTTCTTAAGACTTGCATACAAGCAATATTTTGCAAATGAAAACTTACTACCATCAAGAGAACGAAGTCAAATCTATATAAAATTCTAATTCATTTTTTATTAAGATACTACTTACCTTCACCTACAACCCCAAGGATCTCAAATTTATTCATCACATTACCAATGTTAGGAATCTTCATCAAGACAAATTCCTCTTACGGTGAGAGCCACAAAACATGGCACAATGGGGAGAGTCCAAAGATTTTGCAAAAGGCAATTGTGAAAAGGCTCTTAAAAAAAAAAAAAATTCCACCTTGATCAACCAGACTTCTCACACCCTTTCTTAATTTCTAGGCAGTCAGTAGCTTCCTGGGGAAAGAAGAGAAAATAATGTAATTAGCACTTTGTTTTATTTCAGTAAGAGAGCGCACTGGTATATATAGATCACACCAATATTGTCTAACAATTGTAACAGACAATTAATTTACTTCTGTATTTTATGATCAAGAGAGCTTAACAGCACGTGTAATAGATGGAACCTATTGAGAACATGTATCTGACAGAACAGCTGGCCTTGTAATCCCATACTTGGGATGTCTATTACAATAATAACTAACTTACATAAAGTTATTCTCTACAGGACAGAAGCGAACAAAAATGTTGAATTACTTATGTTCTCAGTTTAGTGTATGTTGACAACTAGGTATAAAAACAAATTGTGTTTAGTCAATTTATTATTTGTCCACTGTAATAACAAAAAGGATAAGGTAGAAAGAACACTAAATAATAGAAAATAGTCATCCTTTTCTGTGATTCTTTAAAAAAAAATAAAGGAAATTATTTGCTAGACTGACTAGCAATCAGATTTAGAAAATTATTTCCATTATCAGCTTATTTAATGGAAATGTAATAATCAGAAAAAAAAGCTTTCAAAGGTTTTTTTTCCATGTTTCACAAACATTGAAGTAATCTGTCAAATCGAGTAACTATACACTGTGAAAAGAACAAAGTTTTTGTGTGTCTGTCTGTTATACGCTCACCACATCTCTCCTATAATCTCAGAAATCTGATAAACTAAACACACGGAAGTTTGGTTTAGCTAATTCGGACTGCATTTTTCCCCCAGAACATTAAAGGCATACATCCTGCATTCAAAAATGGGAAAAAAATAAAATAGCTTCACCATGAATCTGAAATATGTAATTTCCACAGTTCAGTGCTCCAAGAACAGGACTACTCATGTGGAACAAGATGGCAGGATAGAAGTGAATTAAATTAAATTAACTTATGTGTAATGGGTGAGTGTGACCTAATGATACTGGGTTCAGCTCACACAAACGGGAAGTCTTGTGGGTATTTCACTATAACCTAGGGGTGCTGGCCAAAAGCCCTGTGTTGACTAAGTCACACTCAAGGGTGGAGGGAAATCACAATGACGCTAGCCTCAGCAAGACACAGGGAGATAATGTGGGGCATTTTGTTATGTTAGAAGCAACTTCAGAGTTCATCAACCACAGTATCTTGGAAACAAACTTTGAAAATAAAGCAGTGACTTCCAAATTAAAGGGATGGTTAGGGGTTTTTTGTTTGGTTTTGGTTTTAGAACAGTTACCCACTCCTCAATGGATTATTTCAGTAGTTTAATTTTAGTTTCAGCAGTTTAATTTACTGTTTTAAATAATCAATTTTTTTCTTCACTTGTGAATTGGTTAAAAAACTCTTTCCTTTCCCTTCCATATACTCTCCTCCTATCTCATTTGGCATTTCCTTCTCACAAAAGCCTCCATGCTGTTTGTCCAGGCTTTCTGGGTTACAGTGATGAACTAAAAAATGAGCTCCTGGAAAAGCAGGAGTATCTGCTCAGTTGCACCCATCAGCATGAGAACAGAGCCTGCACTGAGCTGCTTCGGCTCTCTGCTGAAACAGGCCGGTGCCTGGCACACGGGCGCAGCTGGCTGTCCCCATGCTGCAGCCGAGTAACAGGAATACCGCTACAAGGACCTTGCAAGAATCATTAATGCCATAACGTAAACAGGACACAAGAAAACAGGTCAGCCACATTCAGAACAGCAAAAGTACTTGCCAGAAAGAAAGGAACAACCAGAAAACATATATTCTGTTTTCAAATAGCACTGTTCAATAACATCGCCAAATCCGCTGCTTCAATTCCCAACACTATTCATTGACAAGTCTTTCTAGAAATTAGTTTGTGATTACATCCATTGCTTATGTGCTAATGTTATTACCATAGATTGCCTTTCTGCCTTACAGTGTACACAATATTTTTTGGATCTATGACAAAACAGTGAAGAAGCTTATAAGATAATGTATCAAAAACTCAACAAGAAATTTAGATGCAGTTTCCTCTTCCCTCATTCATAATTTCTAAATTTCTCATAAACTACTTAAAGCTATACGGGTCTGCAGCTTGTGATCCACTATTTTTATTTTTCTATTTTTAAGAATTCTGCAAGTGTATTCAGTATGTATCCTTTTTTTTTATTGGGAAATAAAGGTTAGATTTGCAAGCAGCTGGCCTTCCATTCTGAAATTCAGTACTAGAAATCTTCCCCTCCCTGCTGATCATGCAGTTCCCCTTTTCACTTCATTAAAAGTAAGAACCACAGAAAGCTGATCGCTTGTTATACTGATGCTCCTGGACTCATGGCACCTAGAGCAGCATTCACATGTAATTCCTTAAAGGTAAAAGCCTGTCAACTCACTTATCGATGTTCATTCACCATCAGTGGTACACTTTGACTGGCCCAAAGAAACACGCAAACCAGCTCCTCGAATTCTCCCCAAAGTGCATCATGACTGACAGCAAAGGTAATAGATGCACATACAGGTGGAGTCCCAAGAGAAAACTGCACTTGAGTGACTCATCTCTTCTGCGCTGGCTCTAGAGTCATCTTCGTGCACAACCCTGCCAAGAGCACTTCATGAGAACCTAATCTTGAAATGAAAAGGAGAGCTAAGGAAAAGACAAGTGGCATGCAGCAGTAGTGTAGATTCATACCCAAACTTTTTGCCCCAGCTCTTCTGCCACACCTTCTCAAGCAGGGCATTAATTCAAACTAGTTATCTCCTGCAACATTAGTGAACTCAGACTAGCTAGACCCATCTAATCCCTTGACAAGATGTATATACTTGTTTGAGATCTTTGCCTTCAAAAGCTCCTGAAAGATTGAAAAGAAACTGCTAAAAATACTTGCTCAATGGCAGCACCCACTGAACTTTCTGGGATTTTTCTGCTTTTCAAAAGGCACTGGCCTTGTTAAGACTGTTTTTAAAAATCACTGATTCTTGCAGGGAATCTGGTAACATGAACTCAAACTCTATGAATAACACGGAGTCTTGTGAATGGCAGAGGGAGTAACTGTAATAATAAAAAAGTTTTAACCAAAAAAGTTATTTCAAGAAAGTTATCCATAGCAAGAGTTACATTAATCCATAACTTAGTGAAGACAGGCTGGATTCTTTCAAGCTGAACACTGGAAACAGCAAGGAAAACCTTATTAATAGCAACCACAATTTTATTCTTTGCACTGAGCACCGTATAGGTCTGTTTTAATAAGTTGCCTGCTGGCTAGAATGATAACCCTTGTAGAAGAGGAAATAAGGCCATTCTTTACCTCTCAAAGGTTCTCAGTAGGGAAATAGCACTCATTCTCCTAACATCCCTTTCTGAGGCAGCCAGATTCACAGTGCATCAGCAACTTATGAATTAAACCAACAGATCTCTGAGATGGTCTCAGTGTTACCATGGCGTTCTACAAAACACAGAGCCAATTTAGCAAAATGAAACATCATGAAATGAACAAGAACAAATTAGTTTTACTTAACCAGAGCTATAAAAGTGTGAGATTTTAATATAAATGTAGTTGTTTTGCAATAGCAAGTAAGGCTTACATGTAAAAACCAAAAACTGTATAAACATTCTGGGAATGAACATGCAGACTATTACAGCATTATGGTACTTGATCATTTGCATTTAAATTAAAACAATGGGGAAAACGTCTAGCTCTTCCCCAATTCTTTTTTGCTTCATGACCATTAAGAATTCTAGAGCATCACCCAAAAGCACCCAACTTAACCACTCACTCCAAGGCATCAATCCTAAATAAAAATGCTATTCATTATTTCATAATCATCAATAACTGGGGGGGAGAGAAGGGGAAAGCACTTTTTACAGAGTTAGCAGAGACATTTAGCAAGAATTATAAAAAACTTGAGGTAGACATTTTTCTTCACAAAATCTGGAGAAAAAAACCATTCTAGAAATACACAGATTCATATATCAGTATATCATATATCAACTATACAGTTCATTTCATATATCAAGACAGAAAGAATGAAATTCGCACCCTGCTGAAGTCAGTTACAAACTTCTAATTGACTTTGAAGTCATCCATTAGCTTTTGAACAAGCTTCTTGCCAGTGGGTAATACACCCCTCTTGCTCTCCTAAAACAAGAAGTAAACTTAATCTTTTTATTTGTTTATTATTTTTACTCACTGAGAAGATACAACTAAGAATTTCTAGAGGCTAGCTACATTTTCATCTGCTCACTAACAAAACAGCGGGTCAGTAAACAGATGTAAAGAACTTATATAGTATAAATATCTGTCTTTGATGGTTACGCATTAATCCAAACCCTGGCATGTCTTCTTTCGTACAAGGTACACGCATGAAAGGAAGCATTAACCACCTCTATTACTCATGATGTATCACTACTACAGCACCTCTTCCTTCTCCTCCTCTTTGTATGTGTAGTTCTATCTCTTGAGATTTTCCAGGAAAACCCTAATTAAAGTTACAAGCACCTGATTCAGCGTTATAGCAGAATATACAAGTGACAGGGCTAAGAAAATAATTGGAGAAATTTTTCAGGATTTATTGATCCAGAAGAATGTGCCAGGAGTATTATGAGGAATTACAGATAGGGAGTATTTGAACGGCTGTGAGGAGGAAGCTAGTAGTAATAGTCTGACTTTAAGAACGGAGAGAAAGAAAAAAATACAATCATATTGCTAGTGAAGTTTTGCCAGTCTCACTCCTGCATTTGGAAGAATCTACCACTTGTTGTTTTTCTGTTTTATGGAGGGACAGTAGACCTTCTACTGGGACAAGGTTCTGGAGGAAGAGACGTCAAGATTTCACAGTATGAAGAAACCCACAATGTGGAAGTTGAAAAAGAAAAAGCTGAAGAAGAGATAAAAAGCAACAAGAACTTGCAATTATGCAAGCCATTTTTCATACTCTAAGCTTCAATCTATCCTCCTCTGCTCATAAAAAAAAATTAGGAATGAAAAGAACAGCTGGTGAAAATAAATACAAAATTTAGAAAACTGTCGAACTTATGTAAAAGCAAAACACCAAGGTTGCTTGCACAAGCTCACAGGTATTAAAATTCAGCTCCAGCGAGCTTTTATTGATGTTGCCAATATCACCATTGGAACTTGACTTCACTACTGTTGGGTTTTGGTGGAGTAGGTTTTTTTTGTTTTGGTTTTTTTTTTGTTGTTGTTGTTGGGGTTTTGTTTGTTTGGTTGGTTGGTTGGTTTTTATTTATTCTTTTTTTAATAGCCAAAAACTACAAGCTCATCTGGATGAGTTCCACATCAAGGGAAGTCACTGCCACATTAACTGACCTAAAAGGCAGAATGCCTCCATGGCAGCAGGGCCAGGGTGCAGGGGTAAGTTCCCCGCTTGGAACAAAGTTCCCATCCTGCAGCAAGCACACAGCTAGGAAAAGGGTTGAATCAGCTCCCAACTATTAAAGATACCTGTTTGGTTAAATTCCTAAAGGAAAACTGAGCTTGAAGACCAGGGCACCAATAATGATTTGGCTTCTTTTATCTTGTTCTGTGACTGCTCTTCCTTTTTTATGCAAGTACAGATTCAAAAATAAATGCAGCTCATCCTGGATATATAAACTAAATTCACTTCTCAGAGTTAAAATGCAGGATTTATGAGCTTCTCCAACAGCTGTGGCCAACTCAAAAGAGTGGGTGCTTAGCAGGATGCTTCTAAGACCATAGTGACAAATAAGCGGACTGATTATCAAAGCGTTGAGCACAAAAGCAGTTCCCATGAGTCATAACAGAAGTACAGGAAAGACAATTTTGCTTCCATTTTCGTCTTCCTCT
>VYZW01028020.1:1230-22533 GCA_013401315.1 Balaeniceps rex | reverse complement strand
CTCCATTCTGATCACGTGTGGAGACAGTATACCAACGTAGCCAACACTTTTTAATAATGGTTATTTATGGTGATGTAAGTTAACCTGTTTTACCTGCATTAAAATGGAGTAGGAACATTCCCATGGTCTGTAAGCTGAGAAAGCAATAAATAAGAACAAGGGAATAGTCACTAACTTTTATGGAACAGTAGCTTTTTAATCCAAGTATAAAAGTATTAACTTGGGAAATGTTGGCTAGACAAGACCTGTAATCAAACATTGACCAATAAGGATAAAAAGACAAAATGTGAAATAACTATATATGTTAGCATTGCTTGTTCTGTCCATTAAATGGGACTTGCATCTTTGGTGAAAAGACGGTATGTGAACATGCAGTTTAANAAGACTATCAATTTTCAGTGTGTCATCCTATAGTGATTTAGCTAATGATGATGGTAATTCAGTTACTTTATCCTTCAAAGTATCTATGATTAGATAGAGTTTTAGACTAGTTGTCCTGTGCTCGTCTATCAGATTTAGTGCACCTCATTCAAAGAGTGTACTTTTCATGGTGAGTTGTAGATACTTATTTTATTTGTCCTGGTGGTCATTGGTAGGTCAAGTGCTTTGAAGAGGTAGCTTTGTCCAAAAATGACTTCTTCATACTATGCATAGTGAAATAAATCCTGGTAATTAACTTTCAACTAGACTATAATAAACTATTTTTTTTTTTTGCATGTTTTATGAATGCATGTTAAATTACATTCCCACTTCATTCAGCAAGGTGAAGGCCTAAGCATGACTTCATTCCCATTGGTTTACTGCTATACATTCCCGAACTTATCGCTTCAGGTGATGATACTTGTTTAGGGAGGGAGACATGTATTGCACATAAATGAACACTGCTACCTCTGTTTAGCTGCCATAAACTTTTGTTGAAGGAAGACTTATGTCACAAATATTACTCAAATACTTTGAAGATATTATTAAGCACATAGATGTAAAATATTTGGTTCAAAATGTGTATTCAAGTTTCAGATAATAAAAAATACCAAACAAAACCACAAAGCTTTGAGATGAACTTTTATCAGTGATATGCAAAGATACAGGTATTAAAGAAAAAGTCCTCCTATAGATTACTAAGTTGCTAAAAACTGGGAAGTAAGCTATAGGAATGCCTAGACAATTTTCACTACAAAGGTCATCAGTAGTCTGAGAGGGATTTTTATTTTCATAAGCTCTCTGGAAAAACAGATGCATGCTAGGATGATAAAGTTTCAGGCGTAGTGAAAATTAAAACCAGATGTATAGAGGCTCAAAAGAATCTCATAAAGCTGAGTAATTGAAGAATAAAGTATCAGATAAAAATCAATCTTGACTGATCTTTGCCTCTGAGGCCAAGTTGCATGGCACAAATCACATTTACAAGGCTAAACTACTTTTCCCTCCCTCCCAAATAGGACGTTGCATCCAAACTACCTCCTGGTAGTTTCAGTTGGTCCTGGGCAGATGCTAGTCCTCTAATCTGAGCCCAAATGTTGTTTTGGGAAAGTGCAAACTGGCAAGGTCTGAGCCATGCTGTGGGTGCAGACAGTTAATCTGGTACTAGTGATGTTCAAGCCTAGTCTCCAGCCCTATTTCCTCTGTTACTTTAGGCCTACCCTGAATTTAGCTAATGCAGCTCATCGAGAAATGTTGGGAATGTAGTGGAAAAATCAGCCGTTACAGCTTAGCAACAGATAGATAGTTTAGCCAAATACAACCAAACAGGAAACATCATTAAGTCATTGTGGAAATTTGCGATTAATTTGAAGTTCAGATGCTCTGTACAGGTAATGTCACCTTCTCAGGATACATAAAAGAGCAAAGATGACCAGATGTGTAGAAGTCTATAGTCTGTATTTCTGAAGTCCAAAAAACAGCAAGAAAGGAAGTATTTTTTTAACATAGATCTTTTTGTTGATCTAATATGCGACAAGCTAACAGTTCTATCAGCACAGCTGAGGGGGGCAATGGACTGTTTGACTAGCAGCATGTGAGGATTGGAGGAACCACTTAACCCGACTTTGTCAATGGAGAATGTACTTGGATAACAGCACACTGAGTTTAATTACGTTTAATTATTTTAATCATTTAGACAATTTGAGCGAAATCAGTGACTATTGATTATGTAACAGGAGGAGATTGTAGATTGTAATCTTCCCTGGGTCTGAGAGGGATGGATCTTTTTTTTCCTGTGGAACACTTAAAGCTCAGGTGTAAAGACTTTTTTTGGGAAATTATAATGGGTTATAAAACCGGTGTCAACTGGTGTTGAGTCAATAACAGGTATAAATTTTACTTGAAGGACTTGTCTCCTTTAAGCATCAGGACTGAAAAGCTAAAAAAGAATTAGTTGTTGAAAGAATAATCTTTTCTCAACAGTAATGCTGAGTTTCTGTTCTTTATAAATTCCATGAAGACATTTACATCTATTGAACTAAATATATGACATTTGAGGATGCTTGTTTAGTATCCATAGGTCTCGTGCTCTTTTGTAAGGGGCTTGTTGTTGTGGTGGAGGGAGGTTAGCAAGGTCTGAATTTTTTGCACTGGCTAGTGCATCTAGTTCAATTCAGCCACAAAAAGACCCCCAGTCCTGATAACACTATTACCTCTTTATAAAGCCGGCCTTGCTTGTTATCTTTACACTGTTATGACTTTTATGATGCTGCTACCAAACAGAGGGGAATTCTTCATTCTGCAAAAGACCTGAACTGTAGCAGAAGTTTTATAATTATGACTTGTCATGATGAAGACGGTTGACAGATTTACCTTTTTCATGACAGAAGAACTGAAGGGCACCCTGTGAAATGAATTGGCTACAGATTTGAAACAACAGGATGTCCCTTTTCACACAACCCATGCCTAAATTGTGAACTCATTAGCATAAGATATTTTAGATGTTAAAAATGTAAATGGGTTCAAAAAGTGATTAGACACATTCCAAGGAAGAAAAACTTCATCAAGAGCTGTTACATACTATGATCCTGATGCAGCTTCCAGCTGAGAAAATTCATAAGCATCTGATTGCTCTGAGGACATGCCGGAGTAAGTATACTCTGTGCATCTATAGTGTGTGCTCTCTCTCTCCTTTTCATATAGCATAGTTTCTTGATACTTTTTCCATAATGAGCTGTTACTAGCCATTGTCATAGACAATGAACTTGAGTAGGTGGACTTTCAGTTTAGCAGAGTAGGGCCTTTCTTCTCTATCATTATGCTTCTGCTGCCTCTCTGGAATTTATGTACCATCCCTTGTTAGAATTGTGAGTCAAGTTGTTTTAATAACACATTTGAATATGCTGAAAAAGAAATTGTATTTTTATATTGTAACAGATTGTTTATGGATCTTTTTAGATAAGCTGCAAGAGGTCTTTTCAGTTGTAACACTAAGGCATCTTTCAAACCCTTTGGAGACAGCAGCTTATCCAGACTCATGTTGCTTAGCTGCAGTACTAAGCTAAATTATTTTATTCTTTCTTCCAACTTGCATTATGCAGAGATACCCATAAGTGATGATTATGAATCTTCTTTGGCTTGCAGAAACAGAGAAGGTTTATCTTTATTCAGTTGAAATTGCTGAGTAACAGTAAGCAATAGGATAACTTTCTTATATTTCTCTTAATGCAAAGCTAGAACGTTTTGTGTGCTTGCTTGGCTGTTCAGCTAACAGAGGGGAACTCTTCTACAGGTTTATTGGTCCTCACCCCAAAGTGCTACAGTTTCATTTCATTTGTCATTAAATAAGTATGGGGAGTGAAAGGGAAAGCGATGTTTGTGTTGATGAGGAACAAGGGTTAGGAAATTAATAAGACACAATTCAATAATAGGTGTGGGAGGAGGAATGTGTGGGAGTTTTTAAAGGATTTATAGTAATTGGGTGTAACAGTGGCATTAGGTTTTGGTGTTTGGGGTGGGGAAGTGACAACAGACTTGTTACAGTTATACTAATTTGGTTCAAGTTGGTTCCTTGTGAACACTCAGAAATATTTTTATGCAGTGCATCAGGTATTTATATAGCAATAGAGAGATGTTTATTCCTGGGTATTTGCTGGGCAGTGATTTTAGATTTACTGTAGAACATTTGTGGAGGTTTATTAAAACAACTTTTAAAGCTTGTAACTACACAGTGACCCATCTTTTTGAATCAGAGTTGTCATGACCTACACAGTGAATGCCTCTCTAGGACAGGAGGAGGTTACTTCATTTGAAGTTTTAAATTACTGGAATGTGCTCCTTTTGCATTGTATAACCTAGGAAGCCATGTCATTGTGACACCTGCTGGCTTACCATCATGTATATATCTCATGGTATATCATATAAATGTGCTTTAGGAATAATCTGAATTTTCCCTATTGCCTGTTACTTTTCTTAAGCAAAATTTTAGTTCTACAAATGAGTGTGTTTTACAGCCATGCACTATTACTAGATTGCCTTTTCCAACTGTTCTCTGGCCAAAAATATTTTTATAGAAAAATAATTGTTATCCTCCCCTCTGCCAACATGCTTGTGTTCCTCAAAAAGCTTTGCTTATGAGTGGTCATCAGTGACAGTACATCTCTGATATATTTGAATGTTTGCGGTGCCTATTTGTTGTGGTTTAACCCTAACCAGCAACTAAGCACCGCACAGCCTCTCGCTGATTCCCCCTGCCCTGGTGGGATGGGGGAGAGAATCAGAAGAGTAAAAGTGAGAAAACTCGTGGGTTGACGTAAGAACAGTTTAATAATTGAAATAAAGTAAAATAGTAGTACTAATATTAACAATATAATAATAATAGTAATAATAATATACAAAGCAATGCAGTACAAAGCACAATGCAATTGTTCACCACCCGGTGACCGATGCCTGGCCAGTCCCTGAGCAGCAATTGCTGCCCCCTGGCCAACTGCCCGCAGCTCGTATACTGAGCATGATGTCGTATGGTATGGAATATCCCTTTGGTCAACTATCTTGGCTGTGCCCCCTCCCAGCTTCTCACTGGCAGAGCATGGGAAGCTAAAAAGTCCTTGAGTAGTGTAAGCACTACTTAGCAACAACTAAAACATCAGTGTGTTATCAGCATTATTCTCATCCTAAATCCAAAACACCGCACTATGCCAGCTACTAGGAAGAAAATTAACTCTATCCTAGTCAAAACCAGGACACTATTGTAAGAGCCAACTGTATACACCAAGTACAGTGAAAATGGCAGCATATAATATAGGAAAAGGGTATTACAAGTCTTCACAAGTTCTGGCTTTTTTCCATCAAAAACTCTTGTTTGCACTGATTAATAACAATTATCAAATTATGAATCAACATGGTTTGAGCAGGTCTGAAAACAATTTAGAGTCTTCAAAATGTTTGGCGTTTCCATTTGCAATAGGTGGCAGAGAGTATTGGAGAGTCACGAAAACATAGGAAATCTCAGAAATACTGTTGTCTGACATAGTCCAGTCCAGTGTCTTTTATTGGCCTTTTTCAGAGCTGAATACTGATGAATGGACCACTGGCCATGATGGCAGTTTTGTATTTCACAAATAAGTCTTTATGATTTGAGAATGGATAAACTCAAATTTTGGAGTACGTACTACAACTGTATGTTTCCTCACAGACAGATTTATTTAAGCTTTGCCAAGATTGGCCCTTTGATATAGGGACATAAATAAGATGCTTTTAAACACACTTGGAAGAAACCCACCAAACATATGCTTTTTTTTCCTGGATGGTGTAGGTTATTTGAACGTTTTCTTTGCAGTGTGACATTGGCGATGATGTTCCTGTTCACAGATGTGGATGACTTGTCATCATTCTGAACTTGTCATTTGTTAGTTTATGTAGCTGTCCATCAGATGATTATCTGGAGGTGCTTCTGGAGCACTTCTAGGAATATTGCAGTGCTGATAGAATCTAGAAGTGCTTCTGGGGTCAGCTGAAACATTCATTAGGCAGATTTCTGGTTTTTAGCAGAACCAGTTTTTTTTTTTAATAGGAACAATGAAAGAAGCAAAGCTATATACACAGAATCCTCAGGAATAAATGTCAGGTTAGAAGTTCAACTTTTTTATTCTTTTTTTCTTCTTGTAAATCTGTAGTTAAAGAGAGAGAAGATATTTGATTTAGCTTTTCTTCATTCTTAATAAATGCGCATAAAATCTTGGATAAATGTATTGTAGCATTTGAGTTATTATACTTGTTTTTCTGTACTTTTGTGATGCATCTTAAAGTATACACTAACGGCTTACTTCAAATAATACAATATTTTCTCTGGAAGTTTTCTCAACTCCAGAATGTCTTAGTTGAGTTTTTGAAGAGCAGTCTCTTCTACAGACTGTTAGGAAATGATTGTTTTTTTCTGATTGATCGCCTCTACGTAGCCCTTTTCAGGTATTGAAATCAATACCTGCTTAGGTCAGCATCAGCTTGTTTGTATTTATACCTTATTTGCCTTTTGATAAATGGGCAGAATAAAGCCTGGTGTTCCTTAATTTCCTCTGCCGCCCTAGGCTTGCCGTTTTTTTAATACGTATATTAATATATTTGTGTAGTTTAAGATTATTGGGAGATGTACAATTTTTAGTAGGTTTTCATTTCAAGGTCTTCCATTTCTTTTTATATGTCACAGTGATGGAATGGTTTCCCTTGGTTTCAAGGTTCTACCTCTCTTGTTATGTCCAAATCCCTCAGACATGGTTGTCTTTCTTTCAGTGCTCTTTCTGAAGATGGATTTTCTTAAAGAGTGCAGAAACGGAGACACTTGTCTGAAGCCTTTTTTTGTACAGCAGTTAGATGAGATTTGTCTCAGAGCCAGGCAGTCATGGGCTTTCTGACTGATAGCAAGCTTCATTTAATAAAGCTTTGGTGAGTTCTGACTCTACTTTTACCTCTTAGAAAAAAATCTTTAATAAGGGCTCCTGTCATTACTATTTTCGTATCCTTGAGGCTTCATCTGTATTTCTCAAAAGGTTAAGGAAAACCATTGCTGTGGTAAGTGACAAGGACACACATTTCCATAAGGAGAATCAAGTAAAAGAACGGCAGGCATTTCTCCATTCTTACCAGGGCCTTTTTTTGGATTTTTGCATCAGATATCGCTTTGGGTTTTGAAAATGTCCAGGATGAGAGGAGGAGGAGGAGAAATCAGTGAAAACTGGCTTGGTAACTCTTGTGTTTCCTCGAGGAAACAGATTAGGAATCTAGAGAACAGTATTGAATTTCTGTTCTGACCTTCCAGTAATCCTGATATCATCTCAGTCTGACCTCTGCTTTGAAAATACCTCTGATTAGTTGCAAGACAGATCATATTTAATTAAATGTTTTTCATTTGACATCTTTAACCTTCACAAATTTTCCTTTTAGTGGTTGCACAAAATACATGTTGAGTTCCAAATAGCGGCATCCATATAGACAGGAAAAAAATCACATAGCTCCAGTTCATTTAATGAATTCTACTAGAAAAGTCTAGGTTTATACAAAAGCAGAATGTATTTTTTTCAGAGAAAAGATATCTGGCATTTCTTATGGCCAGTTGAAATGCTGCAGAATACATGCTGAACAACGATGCTTTTCCTTGAGTTGATGATACAAAGGTCTTGTTTTGATCCCAAAACACATCTAAAGATGAAGTCTCTGTGACTTTGGCCAAAAAGATAGGGTATGTGAAGAATAGTTATGTTAAGGAAATTGTTAATACCTAAGCATTTACTCCTGCCTTTCATACTGAACTCGTATCTGAAGAACCCTCCTAGCTTGTTTATCAATCCTTACCTTATTGAGTCCTTGTACAAATTCAGAATCTTATAAATTTTCAACTACTAGGTTTAGCATTTACTAGAAAAATTACAGCTCTGAAGATTAGTGTTTCAAAGGCATTGTGGCATAATACATGACAAACTGAGCTGCTCTGTCAGTAGAGAAGCTTAGAAAACAGCTTACCTGCTTATGCCACTCATGCTTTTTGTAAACACCCTTGGCTACGTTCCAAGTAAAGATAAGAATATGAAGTGGTTTTATCTAGTGGTTTCTTTAAGGCTTCCGTTAGGTACTGAAACTGGAGCCCTTTGGGGTAGCATAGGATAGATGAGAAACGTACAAAAACAGGGGGAGTAGATGCACTTGGACTAGGAAAAGGAGGAGTGGCTTGTATAATGCATTGCTGATGGCAGGATGAGATACTCATGCCTTTTGACTAATTAACACCTCATACATTCCAACAAATATGGAATATTTATTGTTGGTTTTCATTTTCTTGCTGATTTTAATTTCCAGTTATTAGTAGATTGATCAGGTAGGATGCTACAGAGCCTGGGTTTCTTTGGGCTTAAAGAAAACATAATTTCCAGAATATAAGAAGTTGCAATTCAAGTAATAAGTACTGTTTTTATTAGTATTAGCTGTTAACTTAAACAGAAAACCTAGAGTTTCTAAAAGAATGCCTGCAGTTATATACTTGTTTTAAGGTTATGGGAAATCCTTTTATATGTCAAATTAAAGGACACTATCGCTAAATGATATATGGAACGAGACACAATTCTAGTGACTGACTATTTTAAAACAGAACTGAAGCATTTAATTAGGAATTTTTGCTTGTTTTGATAATTACAAAATGGTGTTTAGTAGAAGAACACAGGATTCTGTCATTAAAATAATTCTTTTTGAGTATTTGTTGTGCTGTGTTTTCTTTGGATCAAATTGTGTACAATATGGTTATGACGAGCATTGACCAGCTGATAGTTTAAATTGAAAGATTATTCTTCTTAATCTTTAGACTCTAAACAACCTCCCAATATGTTGCCAATGTGAATGTGTCTTTGGGGACAGAACCCAGTCTGCACCACATGGCTTACTGCCAAGTCTTCCCACTGGAAAGCCAGCTATTATTTTCTACTTTTTACTGCACAGTAGGGTGCATCCACCCCTTTACAGCATTCAGCCATAGCTTTTTATTTTACAGTAATCTTTTCTGTTAGATATTTACAGGAATAAATTTTCTCTAGCCATGTAGGTCATATTTCTCCCAAGTCAAAGCTGAAACATAATAGACTCATTTCATTCCTAAAGAGTCTTTGTAAAAATTGTAGTCTCTAGCTAAGATTTTTCTTGGAAATGGACACATTTTTACCCCATCAATGTCATTGTAGGCATGCCTTATGCAATTTCATTGCCATACTACGGTAGGCCAGCAAACAAAAGTAAGTTAGGGAGTAGTTTTGCATTCCTTCAGTATACCTTGAATTGTAATGGAAAAAGAAAGCAGTAAAGGTAATAATACAGCATTAATCGGTAATTGGAATCACAGGCATCTGTTAGAACAAAGTTAGGGAATCTGCCATTGTGCTGTCAAAGCGAGTTTCTCTCCATGCTTGTTTTCTTCTTGAGATTTGACTAAATAATTCAAAACCAGGAAGCTAACATTGAGTCTAAATACTAATCCCCTTCCTCCTTTGACTGTTCCTAAAATCTTCTCATCTAAAGAGTCAATCCTAAATCATTTAAATGTAGGATGGACCAAGAGAAGCTGCTCAGTGGTATGACTTAGCTGTGTTTGTTTTGAATATCAAAACAGTGTTTCAAGATTTGAAGACAATAATATGAATTCTTACATAAGCCTTTCTCTGCATGCTGTACAGATATCTAAAACATATTAAAACTACTTATTCTTTCCAGTAATGTGCTAGAGAAACTAATAAATAGAAATTAATGTTGGTGTAGATCATCATATCCTTTAAATGGAAGAACCCATTAAATCTAGACATCTCTGCAACTGCTACATTTCACTAAAGAGGATGTGTCTGTCTGTGTCTCCTGCCTGAAGGTAGCCGTAATTGCATCTCTTTTTTATTAAATATGAAACTACTACATATGAAGGAACTTGTTATGCTCAAAAAAAATTTAACAAGCATCTTAGCAAAGACAACTTTCAATGCCTCCTTAAGAGTCTTCAGAATCTCAGGCTCTTTTAGTAGGCACCAACTAGTCTTGAATAGCCCAATCGTTAAGAAACTGAGATGCCAATGAGTTCTGTATGCTCAAGCAGTATTCACTCAAGCCAGAACCTCTTGATTCCCAGGAAATAACTCTGTGGTCGATCTAAGCCTGCACTGCCTGCCCTCAGCTTCCATCCCTGGGTGTGTATACCCTGCCTTTCCCTCGCGTTGGTCATTTTTCTTATGTAACCGTAGATTATATCTACAGCTCACTGAGTTGCTGCAGCTGAAAACTGCCCCAAGGCAGTGGGGAGAGCGCAGAGGTGGCAGCTCAGGCTTAGATTGGTTTCTGCTGGCGTGGACCTGCACCTTGCAATTCCTCTCTAGATAGATTCGGCTCTTCAAGAAGAAACAGTTTCAAATATTCTGATCTGAGATTGCATCAGTTGTAGTTGATTAAGTAATAGGCACACATTGGCAAAACATTGGATAAGGTTTGGGTAATAGATCCATCAAAAGAAAAAAGAAGTGCCATGCAATTCTTTAAAATTTGGAAAAAATACACATTTTGAAATAATATACATCCCTCTGAATCATTTTCCATTTAGGTATCAAAGCAAGGACTTTCCAAGAATGACATGTTAGACTAGATAAAATATGCTCAGAGTGGAGAGGGTGCTTAAAGGAGTTAAACCGTCACACAGATTGTACTAATAAAAATTGCAGAGAGAAGTGGTGTACATCTGAATATATCAGCACATACGGGAACTGATATATATTAGGTTGGAGTGAAAGCTGATTTCAGTGTGTTAGCTATCTCTTTTTATAGTGAATCCATTTTGTCACATTTTGAAGGTGACAGGAATTTGCATCTTTTTCAAGTAAATTAGAATACTAACAGACACCACTTTACCAAGTCGAGACATTGCTGTGGCTGGAAGAAAGACAATAGAAAGTAGGACAGGCAATTACAAATCGTACAATTCCTAAGTGAATTCTGTGTAGGCTAATAATTCAAGATGGTGAAGAGAACAGCAGATAAAGCATCTCAGGTATCAAATAAGCCGGTCTAGCACAGCATTTGAAAGGACTGACACATGCGCTAGACGCATTTGGCTGACCTTTTGTTTATTTTCTGGGAACATCACCTCACAGAATAAGACTGAAATTTCTGTGGGGATTATTTCTAAAGTAATTTCATTGTTACTTATTGTATATCATAGTATGAATTTTATGTATATGTTTAAAGAAAAGTAAATGTAGTGAAACCAACAGGCTTTTTCCCTCCCAGCTGTCTTATAGACTGTCTAACTTGAAACCCTTTGTATAGAATTCAGGCTCAGAATGCATGGAGTAACTTGGAAGTGACCCTGGAAAATAAATTACTGTTTTATAGAGTTTTTCATTCATTTCTTGTGTGCTTTTGTTTCATTTGGCATTATTGTTTTTATATACTAACTCATAAATGTGGGTTTATAACTGTTATTTGTACTTTTTTGCTATTTTAAATCCTGCAGCTTTATTTGCAATATTACTGTCTTTTTTTCTATAGTTAGTGTTGTCTAATGAACTTATAAATACTTCATTCTACTAGAATTTTAATAATGCCATCTGTTCACTTGATGGAAAATGGCAAAGCACATTGAAGCAACTGCCTTTTTTTTGTTGACAGCTGTATTTTTAAAGCTTAAGATTTAAGTTTCCCATTTTTTCTTTAACAGTGGCAGTGAACAATATTGCAAACAAAAGGATATATTTTTGTGCAAATCTTACTTTTTGAAACAGTATTATTTTTTCTTTTTAGTAGAACTTGTTTTCTACTATGGCAGAAAGTAAAGTAATCCTAGAGGAGTCAGTAAAGTACATCACAGTTAGTAGCATCTGACATCTTTGTCCAAGCTTCTTACTCACGCTGGCATCTCTGTCCCTCTCCCTTCATCTCCTCCTTTTGAAACTCTGTTTTGAAGCTCTTCTGGCTCTTTCCACTTTCAGTCTTGCTTTATTTAATTATGTTAATGTTTGTCTTTTGAACCACCAGCTTATTATGTAGTTATTAAGCTGTTCTCTTTGGTGTACTGTTTTGTAACTTAATTTCACTCCTGCAATTAGGTGTCAAAACAAGTGGCCTGATGTTTAGAAATGGTCAAGTTCCTAGTAGCTCCTGAATGAATTAGTGCTGCTGGCCATTTATTGCTTGTGAAAATCAGATGGCCTTATATGTATGTCTACGTGCATGTGAGACTCAAACGGATTAACTAACACAGCTCTGGTGTTCCTTAACTAGGTAGATGCAGAATATAAAGCAAACATCTAAGGAGCAGTTGCGCCACAGGGTTGTTTTTCCAAATTCCTCTTCCAGGTAGTTGTGTGGCACTTGCTTATGTAAGAAACTCATGTTGGTGTTGACAGAACTATACAGCAGGCCTGATAAAGGAGGTTGGGAAGAATGATGCTGTAACTGACAAAATGTGAGATTCCTCAATCATGACTGTTTCAAAACTATTTTAAAGGCATGGGGAGAAGGGACTTAGATTATGAATTACCCTTTTCATACTTGCAGGAATAGATTTCTTGCTTGGTTGCCTGCTCTCAGTGTGTGATCATTAGTAGTTCTCTTAGATTGACAATTTGGGAGATAGACATAGCTCCTTATCCCAGCAGGTGGCAACTTCAGCCATGCTGAAGAGGTGCGGTTGGCTCTGGTTCCCTTTATTCCACCGACAGAAGCGGTACTTCCACTCTCTCTCACTGCTGTGTTAGATATAGTTTATTAGCTTCCCAGCTGATTTCTTTATATATTTCCTGAGGTCTTATTAGTATTTCAATTAATTTACCATCTGCATTGGATTTTGTTAGTTAAATAAAAAAGCACATGAAAGTAATTTTGTCTTGCATGAACACATCCAGTTCTTCATTCACTCTAAGCTTGTACATCTGTATTTGCAGTTTTCTTTTGGATGTTTCTACAATTTTTTTTTTTCCTTGTTCATTGATATCTATCCGTCAGGTGGGCTGTGAGCAGAGAATTCCTTCTGAAACTGCCAGTATAATCTGTTCTCTGTATGGGTGTGTGTCTGAGGCACATTTGCCTTGCAACCTCTAAAAATGGGTTGCTTTCTGTCACCAAGTCTTTCTCATGTTCCTAACTGCAGAGGTACTGTGATTTACCTCCCTTGCTTATGGTTGAATGTTTCTGTCAGCTAGATCCTTACGATGGGGCAACCACCTGTGCCTGACAGTACAGCCAGTCCCCTGTTTGAAGCCTGTGTCAAAGTTTCTGTACTTCTGGTTGGTATGCAGTAGATTTGTTGGCGTAGTGGAGCGTGAGGATGTGCTGGTAGGTATATTCAGAAATGAAAAAATCATCAGTCCACTGAGGACTGTGTTCTGGCTGTCGATTTTTGTGGAATCTCTTAGAGAACCACTGTGGATAAAGGGACTGAGTAATCTGGATGCCAGTGTGCCAAGGTATATAATGACCATAACTCCTGATGTATGCGGACTGTTAGGTGCCATGACTTTGCAATGTGTTCCGGTGCTGAAGTGTCTGATGTTGGCTGTCACAGTGTGTCCTCGAGGTTTACATAAGACCAATTGGAGGTATATAAACAGAGTTTCATTTGGAACATTCTTGTTTGCAGCCAGGAACAACTGGTATGTGTCACATTTTTTATGTTGCTTTTTAGTAAGCTCACTGTCCAATATTATAACCTTGAACAATTATGTCACGCATTAAATCAGAGATTCATTACATAGTGCAGAGCCTTAAGATGATGCTATAGGCTGAGTCCCCACAACTTTGTGAATTATCATGCTCACTTGGGCTGTGGTAAATCATCATGCCTACGAATAGTTGAGGTATTTAACTTCCTTTCATTTCAAGGAATTGAGTGCCTGACTTGTTTAGAGATTTTTGGAAATCCTAGTGCATGTATCACTGCCTGAAAACTTAGTCTGGCCTAGTATCTTTAATATTGTACCTGCTACTAGAGAGAGTTAAAATTTTGCTTTTATTGAAATGCCAGTATAAGAATACTGAACTCCACAACGTCTTAGATTTTTTTGTTGTTGTTGTTGTACAGCAGCCAAAAAGATAAATTTTGCTACTGTTTTTTTTTTTATTTTTTCTTGTATAATTCCTGTGGATTATAATTATCTGTCATTAGAAATCTTTTTATAGTAAAACTGTCTAGTTTAGAAATTCACATGGTACTGTCATTATCTTTCATAGAGAGCTATCTATAATTTTGTAGTTACATATTCTGTTCCCTTACACTCACTGAAGTTATAATTATTTTTTTTATAACAGTCTCCTCCTTGCAAGTCAAATGTTTCACTCGTGGTGGTGGTATTGATAAGCAGTAAATGGTTCAGTCTTCTCTTGGTTTCAATCTGTTTATTGTGTTAGTGTAACATGTCATTTTTCAAAAACTCCAAAGTCGTGAGTTATCTGCACATCATTATTCTGTAACAGTCAACACACAGTCACTGAGAGCTTGATTATGATTACAAAGAAATCAGCTGAAATATCCTAAAAGCAAAAAGCCTTAATTTGTAAATTTTATTCTGTCACTTTTTCTTCTTCAGTATTAACCAGATTAATTTGAACATTTTCTCAGTTTTCAGTCTTCAGGGTAAAATAAATAAAATACATCTCTAATACAAATGTACGTATGTTGTAGTTACAGTAGGGTTTCTTCAGAGGGATTGAAATGATTCCCCTGACGTAAATATGTCTCGCACCGGATCACTACACCCTCCCATGTGGTAACCTATCATCTCAAGCTCTAATGATCCCTTACCCTTGTTGACGTTAGCAAACTTTTCCTCTGGGGCATTTTCTTTTGTTTCTTTTGTCAGCTGGTCTGAAGAGAAGAAAACTGCTCAGTCTTGATTTTTCTGAAGATGTTGAGGATTTTACTGCAAAGTCCAGTTACATGACATTTGTTTTCAATGTAGTCAGAGACACAGAAACAAGAAAATCAGGCAGGCTGCAAAGATTCTTGTTCTACTTTAGATTCTCTATAGCAGATAAACACTGGAATCTGAAAATTTTAAACAACTTCATAAGAGTGTGATAGCTTACAATTTTATTACATGGACATGTTTTTCCCTAAAAAAATCCTGTATGTTTCTAAACAGAAAGAGGTGAGAATATAGTAAACATAAAGGTAGGGTTGAGAACAAAATAGAAAGAATTAAAGGAAAAAAGTGTAGTAAAAATGTTGGTATCTGACACTCTTTTTCCCCAAGGTAAGTGTAAGATTGCAGTTTTCCCAACAAGTGTATCGTTATTATATTCTCTTGCTGTCACTGAGCCATATGCAGTATTTCCTGCTCCACAAGCTGATGAGAACCCGCTGAAATTTCTTGGCCTGTTTGGGCCAAAAAATCTTTGAAGCCTCACTCCATGCCAGGAGTGGGAACTTCATGTCACTGAGCTGTGTGCACTCTGTGGTCCCATCCCTTGCCTCATAGGGCTGAGAGTGGAGGATGGGCTGTATACAGATGTTGGGGAAGGAGGAGGAAGTGCCTTTCCTTAAAATCCTCCAGACAGCTTATCAGTCAGGAAGAGGTATTCATGGACTAGGAATGAACAAGCCAAACCCAAGAGGCCCAGCAATGTCTAAAGAGTATGCATAATAATATATGTTTTTAAAATATCCAAAGCTCTTGCAATGGACAAGATCCAATGTGGCTTTTTCAGGTTGTTGGAGCTTTGCAGGACCTGCTTTGAGTAGCGTTCTCTTTTAATGATCTCCTTCAGCCCTGGATCACTATACATAACAGGAATGCCACGCATTTAATACATAAAAGCATTTCTGGTTTCCAATGCACGCTGTAGCAGTTATATTGATTTCAATGGAATTGCTTAAGGTATATGTCTGAGTAGTGTTTGAGCCAACAGCAATGTAATTTTTTCCTTCTCATTGAAAACACCTGCTGAACACAATAAAACTTCAACCTTTGTGCAGTATATTTGAAACACGCTCAAAAGTTGTCCTGGTTTCAGCTGGGTTAGAGTTACTTTTCTTCCTAGTAGCTGGCATGGTGCTGTGTTTTGGATTTAGTATGAGAAGAATGCTGATAACACACTGATGTTTTAGTTGTTGCTAAGTAGTGCTTAGGCTAGTCAAGGACTTTCTTTTTCAGCTTCCCATGCTCTGCCAGGTGCACAAGAAGTTGGGAGGGGGCACAGCCCAAGATAGTTGATCCAAATTGACCAAAGGGCTATTCCATACCATATGACGTCATGCTCAGTATATAAACCGAGGGGAGTTAGCCGGGGGGCAGCGATCGCTGCTCGGGGACTGGCTGGGTGTCGGTTGGCGGGTGGTGAGCGGTTGCATCACTTGTTTTCTTTTCCCTGGGTTTTGTTTGTCTCTCTCGTTCTCCTTTTCATTACAATTATTATTATTATTATTATTTTATTTCAATTATTAAACTGTTCTTATCTCAACCCGTGGGTTTTCTTACTCTTGCCCTTCCGATTCTCTCCCCCATCCCACCGGGGAGGGGGAGGGTGAGCGAGCGGCTGCGTGGTGCTTAGTTGCCGACTGGGGCTAAACCACGACAAAAGTGAAGGAACAGCTCTATCCAGCAGTGAGAGAACAGCTTAGTAGTGTTAATGCTATTTCTGAAATACATCAATTGCAGTAAACTTTAAGGATACCTTATACTCAGCAACCAGTGGGATTCTGGGACCAAAAAATAGCAGATAATCAAGTTTGATTTAACAAGAGTGGTACTGAAATTGTATTACTACTGGATGAGAGACTTCCTTCGCCAAACATGTTTGTAGGACCTATAATCAGTTTTAAGGAAAGCTGCCTACAACAGCTAGTGCAGTGAATGCCAAACAGAATTGAGAGTCAGGCAAGAAAAGTGGTAGATATAGGCAAAAAGGTGTAGCTGTAAACTGGTAAGTATGAAAAAATTATAAGTTGTTATACGTGCTCTTCAGCCCATTGTCTAGTGGCTGTATTCCAGTAATAAATAATGATGATTGCACCTCGTTGACTGATAAGATAGATGAGCTAACCAATTTAACACTCTCTTCACTCAACAGTCATGTTGAATAGGATATGAAGACGTAGGCCAATTACCATAAAACACAATTGTAGACTTTCTTGGTGAAGTACAGTTGCTGCTGGAAACTATTAAGTTTCTTCCTGGTGATCAGAGACCAGGTTCCAACATGATTTTTGCTGAGGCGTATTCAACTTCAGAGACTTCTACAGAATTTTATGAAACTTTTAGCTGATGTGGGGAAGCTATCATTCTACAAGTTCAGAGGTACATCCATCATCCCGCTATTTAAACAGAAGTGAGAAGGTAAGACTGTGTTAATTATAAAGCAATTTTCTTGATCATAATTTGTGGAAATACCCTGCTTAAATTAGCCTAAATTGTCACATGAAGTATACAGTCGAGATTTTTTGTCCATGGACATAGAAGTGCGGAGCTACTATCAGTATGCTTTGTACTGCTAAGCAATTTCAGAAACAAGAGCAAAATCTGGATCTTCTGTATGCCTATTTTGTTCTCACAAGGGCTGGTGATAACTTTCAGAGGGTCCCTTTTGGAAATTTTCTGGCCAGAATAGGTTGTCCTGCAAAATTGCTCCAAATGTTTCATCAGTTGTGTGAGGGCTAAGACCATAGAAAACAATGAGCTTCCAAACATTTAGGTGTCTCTAATGAAGTCATATTCATTGTCTCCTGGCTCCTGTTTTGTGTAGTGCCCTGTTTGCTTACATGCAAAGGAGTGCATAAAAATTTTAGGACACCTGGCAGACAATATGTTTCTCTGCTTACCATCTGCAATGAAGTCTTGGTTCAGGACTTATTTATTTTCTGATCCATGTTACTTTGTTGTTTAAGGAAGGAAGAACTGAGTATCCTTTTTCAGGAGCTTTTAAAAACGTGGATCTTGCTGTTGATGTAAAAAAGCTAGGATTCATGTTTTGTCCTGTTTCAAGGAAAGACACCTAGTGTGCCACCAGGGATCAATACTAATGAATATTCCCTTTCAATGTCTAAGTCTATGTCTAAACAAACTGTCTAAGTTAGTTTTCTATGAAGTAACATTACAAGTGTTTCTGAATTGTGAAATAAATCCAGACAGTTGAAAGTCAGGAGAGCTGTTCAGGTGCTCTCAGTGAGATTGTGCATTAAGAAGCAAGAACATTTTTGAATGACGGCTTTAGCATTTCTGTTATGTATGTGCGATAGTTGCCACTTTAGGAAACTCACCCTCAGCTAAGGTGTCTTTGAAAGATCTTACAAATTCAGTGGAGGCATAAGCTGCCAGATACAAGGTGTCTAAAATAGGGATGCAGTGTCTCAAACAAGGATGCAGTTAAAATAGACTGACCAACTCATCCGATTGATGCTATTCTACCACAGAAATAAATTAAACCTGGTAAACTTTATTTCATGGTGGTGAGATCAGTCTTTAACCAATCTACACTTACTGATGTGGAATTTCTATTGATGTGTGGGTGTATGACACTTCTCAAGGGAAAAAAAAAAAAAAAGCAGCAAAGATATTTATGCTGGTCTAATTGCATTCCAAACAACTTGTGTCTTATTAGCTGAAGGAAAAGGAGCCTAAAGCAAATTTTGAAAAGAAAAATTATTAGGTCAATCTGACATCTGCTGTGTGGGAAAACATTCCTTGGGAAAATGTGACTGTACAGATATCTGGGATCTCATAAACAGAATTAATACTAAGCATTTGTTTGCTGTCATCAACAACAATGGTGGACCAGCAGTAGTATTTAACTACACAGAACAAAGAACAGCATAAGACCAGGGAGAAGGTGCAATATTGTTTTTCCAAAAGAGTTCCTGTGGTAAAACTAACTAGGCATTAGAATTATTGCTTCCTTGATAAATACATCAGAATATCATACCTGAGATGTTGAAAGCTTGCTTTGCATTAAAGTTGTCTTTGTGATTACTCTGGCTTAGCATCTTGTAATTGTCAGAAGATCATTCACCTTTTTTTTTTAAAAAAAAAAAAAAGCATGCATAGAAATATAAGTATGGAATGAGATTTTTTTTTTAATGTGCAAAATAAAATCTGAATTTTTGCTATTAGATGAACTATTACACAATTTAACACCCCTTCACACATCTCAAGAGAACCCCAAATCAAACTAAGCCTGGCCTCATGTATATTGTGCCAAATACCAAACCTGGCCTCTTTTATACTGTGCCAAATGCCAGACCTTCTGTGGAGTTTTTTTCTGTCTGTTTCCTTTCTTGTTTTCTGCTTCTTCCTATCTTGCTTGTCTTGGTTTAGTATGGAAGCTTTCCCAGATGGATGTTGTCTTTAATTACCATACCAATTATTATGCATATCTGTAGTATGCTGTGCAGTTGTTAATTAGAATTGTACAGGTAGTAAAGCTGAGGTATTAAAGTCTGTTAAATTGGATTTTTGTTCTTAAAACCCAGATCTTATCATGGAACTCTTCTCATTCTTCCATGCCTTCTCCTGATGTCTGAAGAGAGCTTCTTAAATAGTAATGTTTGCAAAGTTGTCAAGATAAAACCAAGTGTGACTTTATTCTTGTGGTCTAGGATAGTTACCTGGGTTTGAAAATTTAGAAAGTGAACCATTTTCTGCACATTTAGTGGGCTGAACCAGCTCACTGTGGGGTAGAAGAACATTATTGCTGGTGCAAGGGATTTGGTCTGCAAACTCAGTGTACAGAGATGGGGAAGCCCTTGAAATTTAGTTCTGTTCCCCACAATTTCCTGTTATTCCAGTTGTGATATCAGTGCATGTCTATGCTGAAATTAACACAACATTAACATAATGGAGTTTATAGCATCAGCTAAACCAGGTCATTCTGCTAGATTACTGATGCGTGCCTAGTGCTTCTGGAGGGCAAAATTACCTCTTGCTCAGGTCATGTGCTCTTCTGAGCTGCTCCCATCACACTGCTGCTGACTACCTACCTCACTGTGCACAAGGCCACATGGAGAATCATGGTGTTAAAAATACAGCTTGCAATGGTCTCGACTGAGCAGTACAGCCAAGTTAATGTATGCCTGTTTAAGTGATTTCTTTTCAAGAGTTCGTCACTTTATTTTTGAAACTGTTAAGAGCAGTGTTGGCATATTCAGAGTGTCAGAACTAAATCATACACGTTTCTTGTACTACTCTGTGTTAATAATTATGTCAAGTATCACAAAAAATTAACATGATCCTCCTAAATTCTGTGAACGGCAATACTGCCAACAAATGGGATCGTGAGGGTGACACTTATTCACGTATCATGGCTGATTGTATTTGGTCTAGAGAAAAAGTGAACTCTGACTGAAAAGTTTCTAGTGGCTGGAGCATTTGTATGATCTCTTTCACAAACATTTGCTTTCTCCCAGGGTGTTTATTTCCCTCAGTGCAGACACTAATAAGATGCTTTCCCCTGTCTGGCTGTTTTCCCACACAATATGCCATAATAAATGGGGACCTTTATATTCAAGCACAGAATTTTTCTGTGAGATTTAACTCTATAGCAATCTGCTATTTATTGATGTACTTAATGTCTCTGAATTTATTTTAATGGTTAATCTGTTCCTTTAAAAGCTTCATATTTTACAGGGATGGAACTTGATTTACAAACAAGAGATTGGTGTGTTTGTACCTTTTAAACAAACAGAATTCATGGCTTTTAAATAAACGGGAGTATGCAAATCGAGGGTATTTTTCATCAGGCCCCTGCTACTTTCATTTATTAACTAATCCTGTATTTCGGCTATTAAAATAATTTGTAGGAAAAGCTGCTGTTTCAATGATTTTCCCTGTATTTAGCTCACAGAAACTGGGTCATAAGGGCAGTATCGTACTCTGTGCTATGGATAAAACCACAGCAAAGTGGTGCCAGCACTGAGGTGTACGTACATCCTATCGCTCGGCGTGTACCTGGGCCTTAAAGACTGCATCTCTGGAAAAGCAATTTGATTCACTCCAAGTTCACGGGCTCATGTTTATTCCTTTACTCTTGGGGAAAAAAAAAAAAGGCGTCTTGTTAGGCCTTTGAGTTCTTTTAATATGGAAAATTATTTTCTAGCTCATTGTGTAATAACTTAACTTGCATCTAGATGTATTAACAGAGTATTTGATGCTATTTTTTCCCTTCTCCCCCTCACATTTTGCTTTCCTCCTTCCCCTAAAAATATCTTTCATTTTTCCCACCAGTTCATAATCCCTGAATTGCAAACCTTATCTGTGGAGTTCTAATACCAAACTTCCCAAACACTTTGTTTCTCTTTCTTCTGAAAAAATGGCATATTGATTATATCTTTTTTTTTTTATTCTGAAGAAGTATTGTCTCTACTAATTGTTCCATAAAACTTAT
>VYZW01028018.1:20273-35075 GCA_013401315.1 Balaeniceps rex | reverse complement strand
ATGGAAAAGCAACAGTTGTTCCCCAGTGTGAGCTAGTTACCATAATTATACTGCTGGGCAGTTCAAATTGCATCAGTCTACATTTTTGAGCGTATTTTTGAGGTAATGTTTATTAATGGGAAACATTGATTTTGATACATCCCTCTAGTTACCCTTTGCCGTGTCTATAAATAGACCTTGTATTTTGCTCCTTGCAAGTGGATGTAGTTGGGCTTTTAGGTTTTTAGAAATTTTTTTGTAGCTGAGGGGAAGAATTCAAATAGATCTGATTTTGAAATGAAATTGCATTCACCACTACAGTGAAGACCTCGGTTTTACATTTGTCATGCTCAGAATTTTATGCACAACTGAAGTGGTATGGGTATCTTCAGTGGGTCTGGTGCACAGAGGATAACTTAATCCAAAGGAGAATGTGTAGCTACGCTAAGCTTGTGTGATAAATAAAGCAGCAAGGAATCAGCATTAGAGAAGCGTATTGCTTAAGTGCTTTGTATTGTGTCTTCTTTTCAGCTGACTCCTAATAATGTTATTGAAACTTCAGTCATTATAAAGGTGTCAAATAGTGTATGCAATGAGGTATCCTGGTGTTGGAAAAACAGGCATGGATAATAGTTTTCTCTTAAGCATGCATATTGATTAAGCTTTTTTGTTGGTATAGGTTTGTTCACCTTTTTAGATAAAGATAATTTTTAAGTAAAGGTGAGTCATTCTCTACATATTTTAGAATTTATTTTATACTATCCCTTTGTATGGCTGTTTATGGCAGGTCTTATTGCATTCTAGTGTTAAGTCATTTATAGACTAAGTATATGAATAATTATAAGATCTTAAAGGAGCCAAGTGGCAGGTAAACTCTTAGCTGCTTGATTTATCTGTAAGAGAGGCTGTTCTACCCATCATAGCTTTTTGCTTCAGTGCAGCACATGTATGATGGTGGTTTTCTCATGGCAGAAAGGAGCTGAAATACAAAGGTACCGTGTGCTGAAGGATTTAGGTTACTTAAGCAGGCAAATGCAGGAGAGAAGGCAACCCTGCTTCTCACTTGCAGTGCTTTAAATCAACAAGCAGCATGTTCCAGTTTATACTAATAGGTTTATGAATTTCTCTAAAATGAGCCCTTGTGCTCATGTCTGATACCTGGAAGAGTGGATAAAACCACAGAAACCTACTGAGAGATGATAATACAAAGTTACAGTACTGAGGAAACAGAATCTGTGGGTAGTTTTCCCCCTCCAAACATGTGGTTCATTTAAGTTAATCTCATAGAGGTCTGCATCCCCCAAAAGTTGATTGGAGTAGGAGGGATGAAACTGGAGAGAAGCTCTACCCTGTGGGATGATACTATCTTCTTTAGCTGGTCAATTGCCTAAAAAGTAGACACCTTTGGGAAACATCTAGTGCTGAGTATCACTGGTATCAATATCCACATTTTATCTGCATTGGCTCGTGAGCACAGTCAGTACTAGCACAGCAACAGCATATCCAGGGAGATGGCATCTCTGTGTGAAGGCAGTGATCCATATGGCCCACAGGGATTTTTTCTACATCTCTTTCTACAGATGGCAAAGAACATAACTGATGGGAAAAATAATTTGTATACGAAGAGGATTTTCCCTTCTTGCACCATTTTAGACAAGGAACAAGAACGTAATGCTCTTTTACATCCTTCCGTTCATCCTTTGAAGTCTTTGTTCAAGACCCCATCTCCTTAGGGTAGTTAATCTGTGGAGCTAATAGACAAGGAGACAGTGTACCCGAGAGCTGTCATTGTTTGAATACCTGTGGTTTATTCTAGACCTGCCCATATTTCTTCTAAATTCCCAGAAGGTAACACAATGGGCTGTGTCATTCCCTTCTCCTTTCCCACCCTTGGGAAAATCCACTGGAGTCTTCCAGGCTCCTTGCACTGACTTTTCCTCTTTCCTCTTTCTTGTTCTTCTATATTGAGCTTTAGGTTTTATCTAAATGCTGCTCGATCAAGATTCCTATATATCATGACTATCAATAATAGCAATAATAATACTGTTATTCACATGGAACTACAAATGTGCACAACACTTGACAAAAATAAAACTGGGGTTTTTTTAAGTGTCAGTGAGCTCAAGAGTGTTGTCTTCCAAGACATTTTTTCTAAGCAAGAACTGATTTAGTCAACTCCCTATATATTTATAGATATATATGCATATATATATGCATGATCCTTTGCACCAGAATGCTGGTATTTCCAAGTTTTTATAAACTGTTGTACTTGTAAGTCTTGGCATTGACCTTTCGAAAGGTTTAGTGTTGTAAGAGAAAGCCTAGATATGGAAGAAAATACATTATCTTGCAAAGCTGGAATCTTAAAACTGCACTGTGTTAAGAGAGTCCTTTTTTTATTATTCTTCTTCATAAGAACAGAATTGGAAGGATTACAGTTGGATGAATCTACTAAGTAGGGCCGTACAAAATTTTCAGAAGGAAACCTGAAAACCTATCTGGTCACAGCTTCATTGCAAAAGAAAAGCTTTGAGACAGGCCTTGCAGCAGTTAGAAATGTGGGCCCATTTCCTATTTCAAACTATTAGAAACTTCATTTTAGTACAGTTCCTCTGTGAGTTGTTGGATTGTTTTGAAACTCAGTACTGAAAATAAAACTCAATAGGATATGCCCAGGGACAACCGGGAAAAAAGGATGATACCAAGTCATTGCCCATCTGCCTGCCCCTTATCTATTATGTTAACTATTGCTGCTATTGCTGCCATCCTTCCTGCCTCTCACCTCTAACTTTGGGATCCTTTCCATTCCCTTAGCTTTCCCCCTTTTGTCCCGCATGGAAACCTTATTCTCCTGTTACCCACTCTGATCAGGTATCTGTCTGCCAAGACCACAGGAGCTTAGGGGACAGATGTTGTGTGGCCTCCAAGCAAAGAGATGTCAGGATTTACCCAGGTGGGTTCTGAAAGTACTCTGTGTCATTAACTCTGCCTAGCCCTTAGGTGTTGTTAAATGTTTTGGGTACAACACAAAAAATAGCCACTCCCGGTCCATTGCTTAGGACTGGTTAGGCACAAAGGGATAAAGTGCATGCCACTGCACACTGACTGACCTAGAGGCTGTGGTTGTAGTCTGGTTACTTGTCCTGTTACATGCATTCCTATTGGAACCAAGCTGCCTAGAGGTGCAGGCTGGGTTTCCCTTTTCTAGCCTGCGATGGCAACGAGCAGCAGAGCATATGGATTTTGGGAGCAGTCAGCCCTTCCCATTTTCTCTCCTTGAATACTCAATGCTTTTCTCAGCAGACCAAGTTCTCTCAAGGTGCTCATGGTACCATACAACTTTCCTCTTTTTCCACTCCTTTGGTCTTTCGGGACTTCAGGTTGTAGTTTCCTTCCTTGGATGGAAAGGTTTATGGACTGCTCTACAGTCAAAGGTTTTATGAACTGGAAAAGATATCTGAGTCCACCAATTCCCAGCTCACTGGAGTGAGCTGTGCTTGTAAGGGATAATTCTCCCCAGAAGTTAAAGCTATTTGTTGGTAACTCCTGACTTAGCAGGTTTTGCACTCAATGTCAAGAAAAGGGATTTTGTAGTTTAGCACTCACTGAGATCTTGAGGTTCAAATCCTCAGTTCTCTGATACTCCCAGCTATGGCCATTTTCCTTCTCTTTCTGCGGTTTCCTTTCTGTAGTACTGGGCTATAACAACTCCATATGTATAAGAATTTTAGGAGGACATATTACATAAGTATATGAGACAGATATTTCAGTCACAAGAATTTTTTCTGCAGTTCCATCTGTATATTCATAAGATGGTTGTCTCAGGCTTTAGTGACTCGTGTTTCAAATCCCTTTTTGGCTAGAAATAGCACTTATTGATGCTTCTATAGTCCCGTTCTTTTGGGAAATTTGCACTAAGGACTTCACAACACAGCAGGCACAGCATTCAAGTTAATACTCTGAACCTTTGGAGCCAAAACTCATTTGGAAAATAAAGCCTTTTTCAGAAATAAAAAGGAGTCAGATGATCTTTACTGGAGAAAAAGAAAAAGGAGGGGAAAAAAAAAAAAGAAATGTCCCAGATAGCATATTCTCCATCTGGTATGTTCCCAGATTCCTAAAGAGATAACATGGTGTCAAGAAAAAGAATGTTGTAATTAGGCTGGGGCATAGCTACAGCACAGCAGGATCCTGACATTGTCATAGCCCTGTGCTATCGCTGACCTTGGGGTAGTGGAAGACTGTGCCAAACTTAAAATAAATAAAGTGTTTCAGTGCTGCTGCTCAGTTAAGGAAGATCAAAGAGAAATAACATTTAAACAGCAGTAGTCGTGGTGTTATGCACTAACAATACTAATGGTTTTGACGACAATTCTCTCTGAAGATTTTTTTTTGTTAGCACTGAGTAATAACTGATCTGCCAGTGTATTGACCTATAGCAGTACCACAGCTCAATTAAGTTTATTGTCCAAATCTAATCAGAGAAAAACTGAGATCGAAAATCGATTCATTTCCTGCTAGTTAAATGACTAATTCCCCACAAACGTGAATATAGAGATTAACTTTTCAGACTGAAAGTTTTTTTTAGAGGTAGACCCTGCCAGATGGATGTTTGAGAAGAAGCAGCATGGCTTCTCTTTTCCCATCCATCTTCCTCCAACCTCTTGGCTTTTGGTTTTTTGCTGTGGGTCTTGCTTTATCATAGCCTGTGTTGTGCGCTTGTTCCCTGGTCTCTTAACAAGTGTCTCACACTGGTATTGATAATTTAAGGTCAGCTCCAAAATTCTCCTATATGTCTTCTCCACGTGCTTCAGATGAGCATTTCTGCAGTGGCTAAAAACATCTGCAAGACAGGGTGACTTAACAATAATGTAATGTCCTTAATAATAATGTAAGAGCTAGTCACTGTCCTTGGAGGTCTGGGAAAGACAGAGACTCTTCTCTGATCCCACTTCAGCCTCTACAACTTGTGAATTTTCCCCGTGAAGGGGAGAAATTAGATTTCTTGGCTCTTCTAAATATTTCTTCTTTATGTGAAGAACTAACAGCTGCTTATAAGCCTCCCCATGTGTCTATATGCATACGTGTTCACAACATTAAAGCTACTGAGCAGAGCCATAAGCAGTAAACATCCATGAGGTTTGGCAGTTCTCCCCAGTTCTTGCCAGTTGTATGACTCCCACTGCAGCAGTATCTGAAATAGTCGCAATCCTTTGTTGCGTTTATCCTCACAGCGCGCCTTTGAGGTGGGGACATCTCACAAATTTACACATGGAGAACTGAGACCTGGACCTAAATAGTCATTTGGACTCTGGTCTTTGGTGGTCCTTGACATTATCCTTTCCAGAGGCTCAGCCCCGTGGCTTAGCTGCTGCTGAAACCTATAGACCCATGGCTGTGGATGCTGCCCACTGCCTTGGGACCCTCTGGCAAGCGGAAGCCAGGAGACTGGCGGCAGTTTTCCTAGGTGGGACATTTCTACCGTACACTGCAGGTGTGCTTAAGAGTGCAGACCACCAGACTCAGCATCTATGGGGGCAAAAGGCTGGAGGGCTTTTACTGTGAAGACTAGCTCTGGGACTGTGTAAGGTTTTTTTTCTCATATTTCTGTATCGTTCCTGCTCTGCAACTGATGCTTGATCCCTGATGTCTTTTTTTTTTTATTTGCCTTGCTGCAAAAAGTACCGTGCTGGTTTCTGCTTTGCAGCAATGAATTTTGCCAGTGTTGAAAGGTTCAGGTCTGTATCCTGTCAGCCCGAAGCCCAGTCTCGTGTGTATCGATCCATTGTAATCCTATGGGGTAATCTCTTTCCTGATACTCAGCAAAACATAATCAGACTCATTTTTTTGGCTGACACGAGAGAAGAACTTGATTGCTCCAAAGGAATCTGGCTGGTAAAACCTATGCAGACCTGCAGTACTGGCTTGTGGTATTGCGTGCCCCGATGCTGCATTTTGCCAGTTGGTCAGCCCAGTGGACCTTTTGTTTGTGTAAAACACAATAAAAAGGCTAAAGTTGAGCCAGAAAATGGTCTTTCTCCCAGATGCCGAGCAGGTACTCACATGCTTTGGGTGTGAAGTGCTTTGGTACATGCATGACAAGCTGGAAGGAGACAATAACCCTTCAAAGATTGCTTGGGAGGAGAGGGAGAAACAGGAAAACTGATAATGTTTTGCTCCCAGTAAAAGCAGCTGTAGGAGGAACACAAAGTGAATCTGACTTCTGAAGCGGTGTAGCTATATTAACATGCAAAAGAAAAAAATACGTCGATGCAGTTGCTTCATTGTGTATTCCATCAGCAGAAGCTGCAGCCCTACACATGGACAGTCTAAAAATCGTCTACTTTGATAATCTTGCTGTTTCTTGGGTTACATTAGTGCCTAAGAGTAATACACTGAGTTTGGATTTCAAAAGGTACAAACTCTGACACGGTAGTACCATTTTTATTCATTTATTTGTATTTTGGAAGACAGAGGAAATACAATTGACTAACCATGTTTGTTAGGACTATGCTTGCTCTTTCCAACTTCATCTACAAAGTAAAAATAGCTTAGCAAAAGAAATTTTTAAGCTAACTAGCCTGGTAGCACACACAAGATGTGGTTGGGCAAAGTTCTCAGCTTTGAAATGTTTTCCACAAAACCCTGCTGCTATTCCATGCAGTTTTTACATGCTTCGTTAACACACAAGACCCAACCAACCTGCCCATTTTCCTCTGGCTGTACCGTGGTGGAGCAGAGACCCAGGATCCCCATCAGCCCCATTAGTGCAGCACTTGCTTCAGCCCATGAGGAGATCAGTGGCATCAGTGCTGTAGCTGGGGGTGAGCTATTGCAAGAACTTTTAGACCTCTCCTAGGATTTCTCTGCATAAGGGAGTGACAATGTAGCGTGGAGAGGAACAGAGGATAAGGAGAAGGTTGAGAAGAGGGTCCCATCTGTACCACACATCTGAACATTGTGTCTGGATCTGTTACAGCAGATCCCATCTCTAGCACAGTGTAAAGACATGGTCCAATTCCACCCCATGGAATTTCAGTAATGAAATTAAATCATTGTAATCCTCACTTTATTTTCACTGCATATGAACAAGACGGCCCCAGACTTTTCGAAGGCATGTGATGTGCCTTTCTGTGCTGATGTGCTGCCACTCTGTGGCTGGGAACAGGACAGGAACATCTGTATCTCTGGGATCCAAATCCCTTAACATTTGATTAAATTGTTAATGGAAGCATGCATAGCTGCTGAAATTACTTCTGCTTCTGTGGAGCCAAATTCGTGGGTGCTCATTCATTGCCTGTTACGTCTCTGCAGTAAACTTCTGCCTCGGAGAGCTCTGAGACTCAAATCCTCAGTGGTTATCTAAATGCATCTAAATGCTTTTCATTGAAAGGGCAGTTGAGGATAGGAGCCACAGAAGGACTTCAGCACAGTAAGGTGTGGTTAATTGCCTCTGGGAACAGGATCTCCAAAGTCTAGACAGAAGAGTTGCGTGAGGAAAGCCCTTGGAAATCCACAACCAAAAGATCTGGACATCTTAAAGTGGTGAGAGACCTGGCTATGAAGGCGATTGCTCAGTACCCTTCGTTGCCTGTGTCTCTTTGTGGGTTTTGCCTTAGTTGCCTAAAGGCCCTTGGGGGTCTGGACTTGAATAACAACATTTGGATGTGTTTCAGTTCATTAAAAATCTCATCCAATGAATAGTAACTCAGGGAAAAACCTTTGACAGAACTAGAAAGTGTATGGAAGTGCTTTCAGATTTAGCATGATCGTAGGCCCAATTCAAAACCCACTGAAGTAATTGGATCGTTTGCATTGGCCCATACTGCTAATAATATACATTGTGCTTAGTGTCATAGCGGTTAAGATGCAGATAAGAGGAAAGGAGAATTGTGAAAATTACCTGAGTTAAAGTAGATTTTTAAATATATTTAGTGGGTAAAATGCTAGAATCCAAATCTCTCTCCTCAAGGAATTCCTCAACCACTAATTTGTTAAAAAAAAGTTTGCTCTCTTTCTGATCCCTTTAATATTAGTTCACACAAGCTGTTCCCAGTGTGGGAACTCATCGTTCCCTGATCCGTACTACGCTGTAGCCAGTGCTTTCTCCTGAGCTGCCTGTTCGGCTCGTTTCAGATAGGGGAGGGAAGTGAGTGTGGGGTTTCCACGTCCAAGCTGAGACCTTTCAGGGAAAGGATGTTGCACCCACTCCTGTGATTTTGGAAAGCCTGTTTTGTAGGCAAGCACTGAAAACTCTTGTTCAGCCAAAAGTATGTAGAAGATAGCTGGGAAGAGGCCTAGTCTGAGAATTACAAGGACTATAAGTCTCCCTGCTTAGGACTGAAGACTTACTTTGCAATAAAAAACATAATTTAAGCTTAATGATCCCTCTGCTCCCCCTTCACAGCCAGTCAAGGGAGAAGTCTCTGACGCCTAATTCGACCACTTCAGATGGCTCTTCCGAGAAGCCTCTCTCCATTGACCAGAGAGCGATGCACAGCACTGATCCAGGGCGATGCTGTGGCTCTCACACCCACAGGCATTCCTGCTCACAGCCCTGTCCTGCTCGGCCTTGCCCTTTCCCTGGTCCCCTCCCCACTGGTCCCCACCACCCTTGGTGGGATGCTCTCTGCCAGCCCTCTCTGCTCCAGTGCTGGGCATGGAGGCAGCTCACAACTTTTCACATTCATTTCACTGGCATTACTGCAGAGAATAAGGGTGAGACATAACATAAATAAGAGGGGCACATTATGCCTTATACATTCTTAATCCACACATCCTCAGGAAGTCTTGAAAATATGTCTTTATCTATTTTAAAGGTGTCTCTGTCCTGACCTGCCCTTGAGCTGTGTATTCCCAGGGCAGTCAAATCTCTTCCAGAAGAAGGACAAATGGACTGGCTGTGTCTTTTTGTGCTGCTGTGGTTATGCTCTTGTTACATTAGTTCTCAGTTTTGTATGAAGAGGTGCTGGCAGGCACAGGCTGCAGCCCTGCAGGTCACCCTGGTGCCAAAGCGGCACAACCTTCCCGACAGGTCCTGACGGTCGCAGCCTGTACATCTCTTCCCCTTCTGATGCCTTAACACATGAAGTGCAAGAGTACAGTATGTTATAGTAAGTTACAATTATTTTTTCTAAAGGAGAGAATCAGAAAGTATTCTTCCTTCTTATCTGCTCAACTCCTGCATTTGTACTGCTGGCAGGAGCACAGACCTTCGTCCTCTTGAAAGACTAGCGAGCAGCAACCTTCTCCCCAGTCATCGCAGGCATCCCCCTCGGTGACCAGAGTAACGCCACAGCTTTATCTCATGGTGAAAACATCCACAGCATTCATGTACTGTAGTTTCAAATAGATTTAACACTGTGGCTCTGCAGAGACCGTATCTGATTGATGATGTATGAAGCTGGGGATAAAACCTCAAGTCTGAACTTGGTTCCTCTACAGAAAAGGTTGTGGGTAACAGCTGTTACAGCTGTTGAGCAAATACACTTCAAAGGGCTTCTCACATCCGAGGATCTGTAAGATGGGGCTTGACCAGCAGCTATCAGCATCTGGGTTCAAATTTAAGATGTTTGCTATAAAAAATACCAGTCTGAGCTTCTACCACCAGCCAACCTTCCTGATTCTCAAAGTGTTCCTGTTCTCCACTCACAAAGGTGAACTGGGTACCTAGCAAATTTATTAAAGGGAGGAAAGAAAACCCTAACAAAGTAGATAAAAAGAGTAAGTAACTCCTTCCTAAAGTGTAACAGAAACAATTATATAAGGTGTTTCCCATGGGAGCCAACTGCTAGGCTTGTTTCCATGTGCTGGCCTCTGACGATGCTCATGCTTCTCCTTGCACTGGCTGTGCCCCACTCGTCCCTCTTCGCTGCTTCAGCCCTTGGCAGAGCATGGCAGTGTTGAGCGCCGAACAGGGCGTCTCAGTTCCTGGGGGAATCGGCAGCTGCTTCTTCCATCTTCTCCAAGCCCGGGATACAGAAGCCCCATACCACCTCCTGCTTGCCCGCTTCCCATGCTGCACTCCAGCTCCCACCTTGGTGCTGGAAGCAGTGACCAAGTCGTCACCTGGGCATGTGTAGGCAGCATGTTCAGCTTTCTATACACTACTCTAATTCTGGTTTTCTCCTTTTTATAGCAGAATTTCCATTTTAATAGAAATGCGTCTCAAACATGATAAAACCGCATGAAAAACAAAGCACCTCTCAGGCCTGTCTATAGAGTCTCTCCACCCCACCCCACCAATCAAGGAGAGACCCTTCTTTTTTGGACCCCCCCATCACTACGGAATTTGGGAAAGTGTATTGCTTTTCATTTTGTTTTTTCTTTATGTTTAGCCATATGCTAAAGCTTTAGCCATATGCCTTAGTATATGCTTTTATGCTTTTTCAGTCACTCCCTCCCAAAAATGATCTGAATAGAGTTGGTCACAGAGCTGCCTGTGAACAGCATCGCTTCAAAGATGCTAGAAGCATCAGCAGCCAGGCAGATAAACATTTCTAGATATTTGATCAGTTTCCCCAAGACTTAAGTTATGTACAATTTGTAGATCCTATTCGCTAGATATTCTTATTCCGGGACCCTTTGAAAGCCCCCCATATACTGGAAAGGTGCCCAGAAACACTCTGGGAGCTAAGAATCTGCAAGACAATTTTCTCCAAAATTTAGAAGCAGAATGAGAGGGATTTTTTTTTTCTCTTCCTTTTTCCTTTCCTAATTGGTTGTTGTCTGTAGAGATAACACTTTCTTCACACACCAGCATGTTGATCTAACCGGTCAGAAAATGCACAGGCCAAGCAAGGGATGAGACTAGAGAAGCAGAAACAGAGGAGTGACCAGTGTTTGGTCACCCATGACTGCTGTAAAAAGCCCAGGCAGGTATAGTTTGCCTTGATTTTTGGAGGCAAAGGGTAAAGCAGGAGACAATGTTGGTGAGTAGCGTGCACCTTTCAGTGGTACCATTACAGCAGAAGGGAACAAGTTGTTTTCATATGTAGATTGATCACCTGGACAAGGGTTTGCAGAGGAGGCTGAAGGCACTGACTTGCCCAGTGGCCTCTGAAAATCTCAGTTGTGTTTCTTTACCTGTTTCTGAGGCATTCACTGAGCTCATGCCACAGTGCCATATGAAGCAGACTAAACCACCCTCCTCATATTCCCCCCGCCAAAAATGGGTGTTTGTCTTCCAGAGGTCCCTGTCTCCCATTGCCACTTGGCTCAGACTAGTCTTGAAGTAGTTAGTCTGTGCCTTTACACCTTGCTAAGGCCTCACTGTATTTTAATAGTCAAATAATGTTTTACCAGAGCTGGCTTCTTTTGCTCTGTAATTGTTTCATTTTCTTTTCCTCCATTTCTTATTTATGAATCATTTCAAAACAGGCTAATGGAAGTCTTCAAGTAGGTTTTTAAACAAGTTTTGACAATGTTTTTTAGTCATTCTGAGCTAAAAATAATACAAATCAGCAGGTACAGACTGGAGAAGAGTGCCTTCAGTCCCTAAAGGACCTTCTACTGCATTTGCTCCCTAGAGGGAGGCAAATAGAGAGAAAAAAAAACCAAACCAAAACAAAAAAAAGGCATCTGTTCCGTTTGTTCACCTTACTAGGCTGTAAATGCCAAGGCCTAGCTCTGAGCAGTGCCACTGCCTTTCTCACCTCAGAATAGAAAAAGTCGTTGTCTTGTCTGTGATGAAAAATGTAGAAGGATGCTTTTCTCCCTGCTATGTGAGGTTAATGGTATGACTGGCACAAGAGGTAGGCACAGCAGCTTGCTTATGCTCCTCTGATGGGAGACTGAATGATGTGTTCATGTTTCCCCAAGAATAATTTAGAAATGGCCTTTGGCATCTCCAGCCACTGGCCCCTCCTAATCCCCCACTTCGTTCTTGGGCTCTTGAGTATTTTTGGGTGTCTGCCACTTCTTAGCCATTTTTGTAGGTGAGCTTCCCCATTGTAGTTTAGTTCTTTGGTCCCACCAGTACATTTGTACCATTTCTCAGTCTGGATCGTAGGAGAAAGTACCTGAATCTGTTTTGTTTCTCTGAACAGTGAAAAGGATGATCCCATTTCCCTCTGGCTGCTTGCCTTTCTGTTACAGAGACTGCAGAGTGACAGAGTCGCAGAAATACCGATCAGGCTGCAGCCGCAGCAAGTCAGCTCTTAACCACAACACTTGGAAGACTGTAGAATTTTGAAGTATTTTGTTTCGTAACCTATACGCCACAGGACAGTGATCAGTACAGATTTAAAAAGCAAGAGATTATTCTAATTGTCCTTTCGGCTTTGACCAGCCAGCAAGCTCCCAAGAAATAGAAAGGGCGGGGGCAGTGGAGTCCCGGTGGAGGTACAGGGCACAAGAGCCACTTAACTTTCCACCAGTGATCTGCAGAAGTGTACATATATTTATATACACACACACGTAAAATTAAGTATCACCTACATTAACATCTCCAGTTGATACAGAAGTTGGGGGAAAGGTAGTGGGATTTTCAATAACCTGCAAATAATGTTCAGGTTTTGGATAACATTCACATAACTTTGTACTGACGCAGCCGAACCTAGAATTGTGAGCCCGAAGAGCCTTCCCACAGAGGGAGCTCTGTTTGCTTTGACAAAAGGTTGAGGTTTGCCCTAGAAGAGCAACTCAGAAAGGTCTGGTAGCTGCAGTCACTGCAGTCCTGAATTGTATCAGAGAACCCAGGTATCTTTGTATGTGTTTACAAGCTCAATCATGCTTACCATACTGGGGTCCAAAAATTTTTAAAGGTCAAAAAACAGAAAGCACAGAAAGAGCTGCAACAGTACCTTGAGGTATTTACAGCTCCATCAGTTTGGATTATCAAAACAGAAACAGGGGCTGGGCTGAGTACAGGCACGTAAGTTACATTTTCAGGAGGAGACGATACCAAATGCCTCTTTCAGCTACTGGAGAAGGGGCATAAAAGAGCAGCTGGATGCTGACCCATACAAAGTCAAATGAGAAAATAGCAACTTTAGCAGTGATGTTAACCTGGACAAAATACCACTGGAGTGGGTACGATGTTCCTCTCTCTTGATGCCTCCACACCATGTTCAGATATCTTCCCCAAAAGATACTTGGGAACTGAGATGGGTGTATTTGATACCTCTTCTGGGGTAATACAGAGATTTGCATCCCTTTGGGGGTAATTCACAGCAGGGCAATACTCTGAATGGATGGAGGTGGGCAAAATTTAAGGAAGATTTTGCATTGACTATAATGCCACTGAGCCAGCGAAGAAATTGTATAGCAATCATACCCCTACAGCAATGCAAAGGTTATCCAGAATTGTGTCTGAGAAGTGTCAGAGAAAACGGGTTAAGTTTAAAGGAAACTTTCAGGTTAGGACCCCTTTGGCAATGCAGCAGTGGCTCCTGACATGACCCACATGGCCACAAATTTATTGCAAGCAGCAGGCTGTGCACTAAGTTTTGCATTTTTTAGGGCAAGACACAGTATCCAAATGGTCATTTGGCCTCCTCAGGGGAAAAGCAGCAAAAACTTGCCATATTCTACATCTGTATTTAGTCAGACAATTAGTAGTGCCCATTTCTGTATATGCTGTGAGATCCCTAAGATCCTCGTGAAATCTGAGTGTATTGTTCAGGAGCTTTCACAGCTGACCACCGCAGCCATCAGCCTGCAGTGAAAGCTCTGGACTGGGAAATGGAAAACTGTAAAATGCAGATCCACTTCCTCGGCTGCCACTGAAGTCTTTCCTTCAAACTTACATTATTAAATCCAATACTTCCTAAGAATTGGAATTTTAAAAAGCACAAAATGAGATGGCTCTCAGATTGGGAGTAATGTACATTTATATTTTATGAGCATGAAAACCTCCATGAAATTGTGCTGGGAATATAGAAACAAACATTATTTGTATACAGTCCCTTCACTGCAATGGGACTTCAGCACTGGTTTAAAACTCCCTTTCTTAAGAGGTGTGTTTTCTTGAGTTTGGGCCACAGAAAGAACAACTACTGTCTCATGTCTTAAATCAAATGTTTCTTGAGGGAAAAAAAATGACCTGAAAACCTACATGTTATGGTCACTTAAAATATTCTGTTAAGCTACAGTCAGTTGCAGTGTTCACTGATAATGGATATTAAACATGACAAGCATTGTCCTGTGTTGTTTAACTGAATCTCAGTTCCCATCTTATGTACTTGTATTATGTTGGTTGGCAGAAGAGAACATATGTTCCTGGTTTTTTATGCTATGTGTGGATTGGTTTTTTTTAATAAATAAAGCTACATAACAACAAGCTGACACATCTACTCGGTTGCAACGTGTCAAGGGCTGGTTACTCCCAGGCAGAAAAACTACTGCTGAAATGCACCTTAGTTGCTGTATTTCATAGTCAGAGAATATTACATAGAATCTCCCATTTGCACCCAACTTCATTTTAAGGTTCATCTAGTTAATTTAGCTTTAAATTAGGGTTAAATATATTTGTAATATAGTTTGCGGTAAGTTAAGAGATTTTTGTAAAAATAAGTTTTTAATAACTGTTACACTGTAACTGTTACGGAAGCTTACACTGCATATCTTCAGTTTCACACAAAGCCCACCAGCAACTCTTCATACATGCCTCACTGCAGTATTTTGCAGGCAGGTACATAGCTTGCTCCCTTGTGTTGCCCACAGTTCTATTTATTATTTTATTTTGCAGTTCTTTCCATATGGAGATGCTTCAAAGTTTGCTCAGCACGCCTTCCGAACCTTTGATAAAAATGGAGATGGGACCATCGACTTCAGAGAGTTCATTTGTGCACTGTCCATCACCTCACGAGGCAGTTTCGAGCA
>VYZW01028018.1:3186-16076 GCA_013401315.1 Balaeniceps rex | reverse complement strand
ATGTGTCTGCCCCCGCCCCCCCCAGTATTTTCACATAATCCTAAACAAGTTGTAACGATCTTTAACATATACTCCACCAAATCACAGGATTATGGAATTGTTGAGTTTGGTAGGGACCTCCAGAGGTCTCTTGTCCAACCCCCTGCTTGAAGGAGGTGCAGCAGCCTACTCAGACCTCAAAAGCCTCCAAGGATGGAGATTCTACAGCCTGTCAGGACAACATGCTCAAATGCCTCATATCTTCATCATGAACAATCCCTCCCCTGGTTTATCCAGCCAGAACCTCCCCGCTTCAAGTTACAGCCACTCTTTTCTGCCACGCACTTCAACAAAAAGCCTGGCCCTGTTTTGTCAGTAACCTCCTGAAGGCTGCTATGAGTCTGTTGGCCCACTACCCTGGGCTTTCAGAAGGAAACAAGTGAAGCCTTTAAAAGATCAATAGACTTAATTCCTGTAGTTAGAATGCACTAGAACTGCAATTAGCTTTCTCAGTGTATTTCCTTCAATTCTGCGCTAGCTTCCGTATTTTAGAGATACCTAAAAGTTTAATACATGCTTGTGTAAAAACTAAACAACATTAAAGAACGCAAAATACCGTGCAGCGGTTAAAAACATATTTGGCTACGAAGTCAAGTTAAAACTTATGCTGCAATGAGGTTTTATTGAGGAATTGGTATTCAGTAAATAACCGTAGAAACTGCAGAACTGTTCTCTGAATAGTCTCAATGGCTTTTGTATCCCCGTAACATCAAAAAAAAAAAAAAGAAAAAAAGAAAAAAGTATGTCTAATGGCTGAACTTTAAAAAGTGATAGTTTTTGAAGAGCTCCCAACAATTTCAAGTTCCTGGAAAGAGGAGAAGAGAAAAAAAGTTAAGAACCAGGTTTTTCAAACTGGCCCAAATGCTTTCTCCCTCTTATCCCCAATAAACACTTGTACTATTTAAATAAAGCAATTTTATTTTAACTATTCTAGTATAGTCCCTGGGGGAGGGCGGAGAGGAGCAGGACACACCCAACAAAATGCAGGCCTACAATGCTGTAGAAAAGTTTCTGTATTATTTCCCAAAATTCTTATTCCACATCATTCCTCTATACTGGAAGGACTTCTGTCACTTCAGTTTGTTATAATATAATGAATATCTACAGACTTAGTCTATACCTGCAAACTCAGACTGTGCAAGAACTTAGTTTATTGGAATTAAGAATTTAAGTTTATAAAGCCACAATTTGCTAGGTTTTGTANCTCTTTAGGAAGAAATAAAAGCACTTTTTTCCTGCCCAAAGAATATACTGCAAATAAATTTTTCACTTTTCTAATTATGAAAGCATACACTGTAAGTACTAATAGTTTCTCAGGTTCAGCTGCTGGGGTTCCACTGGAAAAAAATGAAACACATGGTTTACTGCATTTATTAATTAGCACGTTTAAGAAAGAAAGCAGAACTAGGAAGAAACGAACATTTTTAACTTAATGCTAATTTTAAGTGTAGAGACACTAAAACATTACCACAAGTATCGGTTCTCACTGTTTATTAAAATATTACTCCATAGTTATACAAAATATATTTCATATTTTCCAGAAGAAAAATCAGAACAACTGATAAAAAATTCTACTAGTTGGTTGTTAAACATATCAACTGAACATTCAGAATTTTCTCATCATCAGTACTGTGCTTATTCTTGGTCTGTACACACACAGTCATTCTTAAAAAATTAAAAAAATAAAAAAATACAGGAACCTCTTCCTGAGAGTATCTAACAAAAGACCCTCTTATCCAGCGTCAGGAAGTAATAACTTTACACATATCATTACACATTTATCCTCAATAGTATACCATAGTCATACACAGAGATACTTATTGATCTTCCTCTTTGCCATTCCTATTTTGGAAATTCAACGTTCTTTGGCCTCTTTCAGGGTCTTGCATTCGGAGGATTCGAATATGGGAACTTGTAGGCAGAGAACTAAAAATAAAGTATGCATCGTTTAAACAGTGTTTCTTCTCCACAAATTTTAGCATTTCCATTACATATTTTCCTTTAAATAACTCCATCTTTTGTCTTTGACAGTTTTTAAGAAACAGTAACATGGGGTGAAGTCCTGGCTTCACTGAACTGATACTGGAGCCAGACTTCAGTAAAAGTCTGAGGTAAAGACAATGACTGATTTCAATCATGTGATTTCTAACAATCAGATTACCTTAATTATAGAAAAGGTACTTTTAAGAGAAACTCCAAATGAAATAATCATCAAATACAGGTCATACTTGCCTTACAGATCCTGAAGTGGCACACACTTTATACATGTATAATCGCTCACATCATACTAAGAATGAGCAAAGTTACTAAATGCGCATGTATACAGGCTTCTCTACACATTATCCTAAATGTTTTCCTGAAGGTTCCTCCATACTTTTGTTAAATCAAATGTTTGCTGAACATGCAACATGTAACAAAATATAACAAAACCAAGCTGCACTTGAATTATTTAACTTTTAAACAGTAACCATACAGAAAATCCCTATATGTTTATTGAATACAGTTTCAGAAATTCCCCCCAAAGCATTTCCATTTAAATAACAACAGAAAATCATTATACTACTTTTTATAGATTTTAGTAAGGGTAGACAATTAAGAATAAATCAACTTAATTTTGAAGACTGCTTAATTATCCTACACAGGCTTCACCAATTACATTTGGCTAATAGAGATAAGAGTTGGCTGCATGAGGTTAGACAGTTACTGTCCCCTTAAGCTGGGCATGGCTTTACCAGGGACTTATATGGAGGTTTTTAAAGAATTTTGGGCTACTCGATCAAAAAAAGAAAACAAGAAGTTATCAGTTTCTAGATCAGTGATATTAAAAACAATATATTATCAACTCAAATGACAAACTTCTTGAAAGTACTGTAGTATTAATAGGAAAAATGGAAAAATGCAGAGTCTTCTGTTAATTTTGGGAGGGGAGAGGGAGATACCAGGCTAAAAGCTACCAGGAGCCTACTTTACACAATAAAACATTTCAAAAAGCTGTTCTACTTAAGATAAACTGATTCAAGTACCACTGAACTACTATATTAAGAGGCATTATACAAAGAAGAGTGAAAAACCTATTGAATTCCCAAAACTCTCAGCAATCAACTGCTTAATTGTTGATGTTCCACTGCTACAGACAGAAAAATTTCTCTCTCCTATTTACTTTTTTCAAGTTATACTCCTTGCAATAGAACTTCCTCGTAATTCTTGTACCAGGAAATCTAACACAACATTAGTACCTCATGCTCTGTGGCGTGAGCAAAATGAACTGTCGATGACGCTGAGAGTCAGCCACCTTAAGAATCATATCCATTGCAATTCTTCTGTTAACCATGTCCTAAAGACAAAAGATTTATCAGGTAGTGATACTGACCATGTACTTCAGTGGCCTATTATTGCACAAATTAGGACAAATGCTTAAGAATAAATTAATTAGAAAATACCTTAACAGAAAAACCTAGTGGCATTAATTCATATACAGTAAAGTTTAGCTAAAGAAAAGGCTAATAAAAGTTAAGCTAGAGAAACATTAGGGTTAAATTCTAAAAGCTACAAACTATAGTCTGGGAAATTCTTAAACTCTACTTTTTAGTATACATGCACAATAGAAAGCTTCTATCGGAACAATCACACACTCCTAGTCATGTAGTTTTTCTATCAGCTTTGATATACACACAGTACTTCTTACTTTATTGGTATGCTGAGATGACCTGTATTTTAGTAGAACAATGTTTCCTATAAAATCCTGCCTCAAAATTACCTGAAAGGATTTAAGGGCTGCATGAAACCTAAGACATTAGGTAGCTTGTTTTTATTATTATCGATATTATTATTATTACTATTTTGAACACAACCTTATGCATTAGGCTCACTGAAAAAGATGTGTAATGGGAAGCTATTATTAGCAGGGGTTAAACAAGCTCTGCTTTTATACATTGTTACACACGAAACTAGGTATCTCCCTTGCAAATATGCTGATGGAGTCCTCTTGTGGTGAGTCTCCAGGATTACACCAAAAGTAACGTGGAAACAGTAAGGTTGCACTTACTGGCACAGCAGTGGAAAGGCAACTTGTGTGGAATTATTTCTGGAATAGATGGCATGAAAGTTCTCTGCAGGGCCTACGGTTCTGAGTATGCACCTTTTGCTAGACAGATGGATAAAATTCTGCACAACTAAATTGTAAAAGAGGACCTAAGCTTTGGAAGTCAGCTGACAAATAACTGCTTGACAACCTTAGATTCATACTTTCCTTTTTGAAATTCTTTATATACAAAGTATATTATCTGTTTTCCCCCGTAGGTCTGTGATTCCCAGCAAATAAATAATTGATGGGGAAGGGACACTGGAGGCAAAATGAAATAATCCAGTATCAACTCTCTGTCTCACAAAGCTAATTCTTTTCTCAAATGATACCACACTGCATATTAGTGAGGAAATAAAATACAAATATGTAAAAAAAAATTGGTTAATCGTCTATCCAGGGAAGCTATACACAAAGATGAGGTTTATCAGTTTTAGCTGACATTAGTATTTACTGTTTATTATTCTGCATTTCAGCACCTTGGAAAGATGCTACTAGGTGAAGTATAAAACAAGTTTCTGAGTAGCAACAGTGAACTCGATTGCTACACTTGCTCTGGAAAAAGAAAAAAACAAACAAACAAACAAAAAAAACCCCCACAAACCAAACACACATGGATCTCAAAATTGGTAGAAGCCAAAGCACATGCTAAGCCCAGAACTGTCACAGCAATATGCAGAGGCAACCTGTGACAAACACAACAACTCCTTGGGGAACTAGTAAAAAGTTAATTTTATGATTTCTGTACTGAACTAAGGTTTAAGCGTGTTAAGCAACAGAGACGCTCATAGCTCTGGGTACCAACTTCAGAAACAGAATAAGCTCCAAAAGTCACTAAGCAAAGTGAACAAGATCCCTAACAAGTTTTATTTTGGGGTTTGGGGGGATTTCTTTTTTGGTTTGGGTTTTTTTAATTTATTATTTACAGTTAACTACAGTGTTTTAAAATCTAACCAAATACAGATAACAACCCAACTATTTCACTAATTTATACAAATCAGAATGGCAAATGTAGCTTAAGTTAACTATACCATGTAGACATCAAATTCATCCAGGCATCTGAAAGGAGATTCCGTAATGGACCACAGAGAAAGAATGAAACAAACTGTTGAGAAGGAACGTTCACCTCCTGATAAAGATCTTACGTCGTTAAGGGCAGCTCTGTCTTCCTCTCGAGGTTGAACCTTGAAATAGAAATATTAGAACAATTTTTAAACCTGAGATGGAGACTTACGAACAGAATCATAATTTTAATGGCTCACACATTACACGCGAACAGATACAGATCACCTGAGAACAATTTTATGCACTTCACTGCCACTGCCATTCCGGAATGGGAAGGCTCCTAACCATTTCATAAGACATTTCTAGGATCGCTGCAACCTTCTCCACCACAGTAAAATACATTGAACAGATTGAATGACTCTGCTAGTGTTTTCTTATTCAATTCTCTATTTTTAATAGCTATTAAACAATGTTTAATAAATGTCAACCAGTGTAGTTATATTACAGTAAAATCCAGTGGTTACCAGCTACAACAGAAAAGCAGGTAATTGATTTACAGCAGGAGTTTAAAGGAGGAACAGTTTCTTTACTGGAATACATGAAACACTGTGAACAGTCCTTTGGTTCCATTGATTATGATGACACCTTGTGGCACTCCCCCTTTAAGATTAAACTTAAGCATTTTCTCGTCCTGTTAATTATATTAACTTAGCAAGCTAAGCAGGAAAATAAGAATTATTTTGGAGTGGGGTCTTTTGGTGTTTTGTTTTTTTTTTTGAGGAGGATTGTTTTCCTTTTTTTCAATTTATCTTCCTTGACTAAATACAGATCTCTTGCATCAGAAACATAAAACATCAGCTATTTAAAAAAACAAGTATCCTGATAAAGCCAGGTAATGACTCGATGTTTTATGGATTGAGTTTGAGTTCTTCAGATACATATCCTTCACCTGTTTAATTAGGACTGTATCAACACATATTTATGTTGTCACTACACATTTTTCCCCTCAATTCCTAAAACCAAAGTCTCCCACAGAAACAGAAGTAAATACCCTATGACTAAAACTTTTTGGGAGGTATGTTAAGAGATACGAACTTACAGAATACACAGAAAAAACATAATATTGAAGCTTTCAGTCATTAAATGTTGTTTAAAAAACAACTAGAGCCATTTACAATCACACAAAAAAGGGCAATCTTCCTATCAATGAAATAGGATGAGTAATTTTAAAAGACTGACTATGATGATTGGCTAGTGAATTCTTATCTTCAGCATAAGACGACAGTCCAAATTTATTCCATGTAATCTAGCAACGTGCCCGTGTGTCGTGGTTTAGCCCCACTCGGCAACTAAGCACCACGCAGCCGCTCGCTCACCCTCCCCCTCCCCGGTGGGATGGGGGAGAGAATCGGAAGGGCAAGAGTAAGAAAACCCACGGGTTGAGATNGAGCATGACGTCATATGGTATGGAATAGCCCTTTGGTCGATTTGGATCAACTATCTTGGGCCGTGCCCCCTCCCAACTTCTTGTGCACCTGGCAGAGCATGGGAAGCTGAAAAAGAAAGTCCTTGACTAGTCTAAGCATTACTTAGCAACAACTAAAACATCAGTGTGTTATCAGCATTCTTCTCATGCTAAATCCAAAACACAGCACTATGCTAGCTACTAGGAAGAAAAGTAACTCTAACTCAGCTGAAACCAGGACACCGTGTAAGGTGGTAAAACAGTTTTTGTTCTTGCTCGTTTTCAACAACATCCTACAATTTAGCATATCACATTCTGGAGAGGGGAGAACAATTTACTCTATCCTTTGCCATGCACGTTCCAGAAGCTGATATTAAAAAAAAAAAAAAAATATTTTCATTACATATCATGATAATTCAAGTAATATAAAGTAACTTACTGTTATTGAAAGTGTCTCATTCTTGTGATCAAAAAGTATTTTTCCAGAGCAAGCTCGAATACGCAACAAATGGTCAAAGTAGAGTTTGCACCGTAGGGAAAGGAGCCTTAAATCAGTTAAATCAAGCAAACAAACATTAGGTCAGTCTAAAACACATGAAAAAGTGACAACAGATTTTTATCAACAGTTCTACATCATAATCTTAAATATTAAGCCCTGCTCCATTAATAACATTTTCCCAAATCAATTATATTCTTGAGTGGTTGACATTCAGTACTGCACATATTGGAGAGAATCACTGACACAAAGTAACAAGGTAAGAAATGCAGAAGCACAGACTTTGTATTTTCTAGAAGTCTGTTTCAATAGACTGGAAGCTTTTTACACCCTTCTTTCACAACTTTCAACAGAAAACGACAACATTCCACTTCTTTCCTATCCAGTTTAGGACTGGATAGTAAAGGATTTACACGGACTCTGTTAGACTCCAGGAATTAAACAGTGTTCAATATTAATTTCTTCCCCCACCCCCTTTCCCCCCAATTTTAGCATATAATTCCCCAATAGACAATACATCACAATTCCTTCAAGAAAGAACTATGGTTCTTTAACACATCTCAGAGTGACATTCATATTCAAATTTGGGCACTAGGAACAAGATTCAGTTTGACATATATGGGTACCATAAGACAAGCATCAGATTCTGCAGGTAAATCTTACCCAGCAGTATTTCTAGACTTCCACCTGCAAATGCCGGGATTCTCCTGATCATTACTATTTGTTAGGATCATACTGGAATCCCCTCCAAGTCCCAGATCAAAAAGTACAAAAAGCAGAGCCAACACAGATATCCCTCAATTTCTGCTGAAAGGAATGACAAATGATAAAGGAATGACAAATGATAAAGGACTGCACTGGAAAACAGACCATCAGTCCTTTTGAAGGGAGGCCATCACAAAATCTTCATTGATAGGTACAGGATACTAAGGGACTGAAGCAAGAAAGGAGGTGTGCATTCCCCGGCACAGACACTCCATGACAGAAGCAGCTGTCAGATTGCAGAATCTGAATAAAGATCTTGAAATTTTTTCAGCACAGGGCAGAGAAAAAGTGTTTGGCCCACAATGAAATTACATGAGCACAGTACCACTAATTATACTCGATGAAAATGAGTGACAGTCCAGATGATTTCAATGCTAGTATGTTGCTGATATTTTACTGACCACAGCCAGCACTGAAACACTGAAACAGAACTGCCTTGGATGAAGTCAGCATAATCAAGGCCTTTGGTGTGAAGCAAAATAGAGCCTCCACTGATCACATTGTTTTTCCAGCTGTCAGTCCAGGTTGCCTCTAAACTGTCAGGCATGGCAGTACTGGATCCGAGAGCAAGATTAAGTTAGAAAGATTGCTGTGAATACCACCTTAAAGATATCTCATCCTCACAGGTCTGCTCTATAATTTTCACCCTGGAATATGGGCAAATACTTACATCTACATATTAGTTTATCTGAAACCTGAAATTACAGTAAAATTAACTCACCTTAAGAATTGCCAATATATTTTGAATCTCTGTGTCATTATTTCTTCCAGCAGCCTAATAAATTTCTTCAAATTGTTTACTTTACTGTTTGCATCCTCATATCTTTCCTTTGCATCATGAAATTGCCTGTTTTAATTAACAGAAAGTCTAGGATCAACATGCATTACATTAAAACCGACCTATTGTTGTAAATACTGAAAATCAATTCTATAATCAAAACATTCAAATAAAAACTGTTTTTTGTGAGGATCTATGATAAAGCTAAAAGCATTTGATGAGTCAAGTAAGACACTGTTCACAAATGAAAAGTGGTCAAAAATTAAATTTTACTTCTATTTTTAATTCATTTGAAAGGAAACTCTTACGCCAAGGAGAATGAACGACTGGGCTCCCCATGCTCAAGAATATCTGAGGCGAGTGATTCCTTGAAATACTCTGCAGTCAAAACCTCAAGTAATTGCCTAACTTCTGCATTAAGTTATTCGAACTAGAAGTATGCTTAATGCTCACTGCATCCCAGAACAATGGCAGGTTATGTTCGCACCACGTAGTCATAATTGGGATACCTCTAAACATTAAGAGGGTATCTGGTTATTGGTAACTTCATATATATAGTACAGACACTGTCTAAAGTCACTAGAGGGTAGTTCAACACTCCTAAGCCTGTTCAGTGTTGGTTGCCTGAGCAATCAGCACCGCATGTTTCCATACCTTCGTACATGGTTTAAGCACTAAAAAACACATACAAATGCATTGTGAGTCACTAAGAAAACGCTTCTTTCCCCTATCTTTTCCATCTTACCTGAACTACTTCAGACATTAAAGATGACTTACTGTATTATTTCTTCTCTGTTTCCATGGCGATCGTTTTCTGAATTTATCCTCTCTCTCAAGCGATTCATTTCTGCATCAAGACTCTTAACAGTTCTGCTGACCTCTATGCGCTCCGAGTAGATTTGCCTAGCTTGTGCAATTTTTTCCTAAAGTAATGTTTGAAACTCAATTAACTGTTACATTTTAAAAAACCTGTTTAGTCTTCACAACAAATATTTTGTGCAATGGAAAAACAAGGTCTCCAAGCAAGAACAATGTTTTTGTATTGTTCTTTGTGTACACAGCAAACCTAGTTATCACTAACACTTTTACTAACAACATTTATAGGTAGGTAGTTATTTCAGTGCTGAGAACTGTATCCATCTGAGATCTTTAATATGTTCATAGTTATTTAGCTAATACAGATAAATAAGGAACTAAATTCACCATATTTGAATAGGACAGTCTTCCAAAAGTCTTTGTGGATATGATTTCAGAGTTAGTTAATAAAGCTTGATTAAATAAGTCTTCAAAAGATCAGGTATGAGGTCTGTACAAGGAAAAACCTAGCATCCAAAAAACCAAAACTGTATTATTCAATTGAACTTAAACCACATACTTTAAGGTATTTTAATCTTTAGAGAGTCCTAGATGGATAACCCTAACTCATCCATCAAGACAGAAATGGTGCTCTGCCAGACAAAGAGAGGCCTAGATCCATTTATGCAAGATTACTTTTACTTGATTTAGATGCAGTCAGCTTAAGACACAGCTGAGAGAATACTCAGTGCAGCTGAGCATTAATATGGTCTATATGTTGTACAAGTGGAATGATTTATTATTAAATATTAGAAGGATTGTGACCAACTGACTTCAATAAGGAAAAAACCCCCACACTTACCTCTAATTCTTTTTCTTTGGCAGCTAGTAATTCTTTATGTCTTTTTATGCAAGCCATGTGTTCTTTCTGTTTGTCTGCATAGTGCTGCAAACGTCGTTTACTGTTTTCCACTTCTGAGTCAGCTTGGTTTAATTCATCCTGTTTGGAGTAAATGAAGATGTGATAAGGGAGCTGTTTGGGCTAGATGCTTAGGCATCTCTCTAATGTTTACTGACTTATCACAGGTAATTATGTTGTTTTAACACTGTCTAATTTATTTTGCTTTCAGTAAGACTACTCCTTCTAAAGTCCAGAAGCCTTAACAGCAACTTATCAGAAAGTCTACACTCAATTCTGACAAGGACATAATAAATGCTTGTAATGTTTTAAGGAATCATATCTTGAGGGGATGTTTTAATCTTTGAAAAAAAAAGCCATCCTTTCTCCTAAACCTCCAAAAACTACATTACTTTATACACTATATTCTAGCCAGAACTTCTGATGCCTGTGTGACATCAGCCAGAGCCAGAACTGCATTTCTGTGTGAAAATTCAGTGTCCTGCTATACCTATAATATGATGTAGACTATAGCAACTTCTATACTACAGAAGTGTTGATGCAGTTGAAGTGATATCATATCTTTCCAGAGAAGCAAAGAGGTAAAGAATGACATAAATTAGAAGCCAATTTTCTTCCTCATCCCTGTCAACCAGATGGCTTATCTTAAAAAACAAAAATAAAAAACAACCCCAAACAAAACAAAAATGAAAAACACCCCCAAAAAACCAAAACAATAAAACCAACAATAAAGGATGATCTTACCTTTTTCTATCCTGCCTTAAAGCCACAACTTGCTATAGGTCAACAGTTCATTAAACAACTATAGAACACATAGCAGTACATCTAATCTAAAATCCTTTCAGGAATTTAAGAGTTGCCCTCTACTGTGTTTAGTACTCTTAATAACGAGCAATAACGTTCTAATATTCTGAATAAATCTATTCTCTTTCTTTACACAATTATTTTTAAATAGAACATATCTTTAGAATTTTCATATTAGACACACTGTAACTAACATATTTATCAGTTGTTTTCCTTACCTGTTTCCCTCCTCTTTTTGCTTGCTCTTGCCTTTTTAATTTGGGCTGACTACATCGCAATATACAATTTAAGTGAGGCATGTAAGAGATTCCTATATTGATCTTTAAGTTTTTCCTCATTCCATCCTTCTACAAGTTTACAGTACTGTAAACCTGCTGGACTATGTTATTTCTGTTTTCCATTTTCAAACCATTAATTCTTCTCGGCAACATGAGATTGCCTTCTATTTGGCAATATCAAATTTTGTATGTCACCACTCTGCTATTTATCTTAAGTCTTGCTACTTCTCTGTGATTTCCAGGTGTGTTCTGTAGTCTTGAATAATTAAAACTATGTATTGGTACCTTCTGTGATTACACAACTTTATAGAACAACAACCATTTCATATAGAACTTCAAATGCTGTTTTGAAAATTGAACAGTTATGAACACTCTTAGCCAGGCCATATCAGAAAAAAGCAAATAAGCCAAAACAAGAAATGTGATGCACTAAAAAGGAAAGTCAAGAAAACTATTTTTCCTTCCTTTTCAGTCCATGACTAAAAATACCTGGAAACAAACTCTCTTTAAACATAAAACACTATAGCAACTACACTTAACAATCAACACCATCTTTGAAATATTGCCAAGCTTATTTCTTGACATGCTCTAGATGGAATGCTCTATTTCCATTTTCACAGGTAGACCTTAAATGTATCAGGAAGGAGCATACTCTTTTCTCCTGCCTCTTTTTAACCTCATTCCCCTTGCCACACAAAGGGAACGAATTAAAAATACAATATGAAATTACTGCTACCTTAATTGGACCAGCAATTTCTTCTACTTGATGAATTTTTTCTTTCATTTCTTCAAAGCTCTTTTCAGCTACCTGGAGAGTATTTTTCAGTTCTTCCATTTTTCTGCTTTGTTGCTGCATGTCTTTTTTTACAGATTCCATCTTGCCCTTATTTTCTTCAGCTTCATCTTCCTGTCAAAATATATTAAAATGAAGAATAATAATAAAAGGAGACATACATTTGCAAACTGTACAAGATTTTTATTTTATTATCACTATCAGGGTACAAGATTACATGCAATACTCTATAACTTTAATAAGAATACGAGCAGCTCAAAGTAGTTGTCACTAAAGCCCAATAGAGACTGATGGATCTTGTAGGAGACCACTAAATCAAATTTCAAAATAAGAAGTGGAATTTCCTAATTATCTGACTGAAAATTAAGGGGACTTTATTTGGGAGTTGTGATGAAAAGACTAAAGGGGCTAGGATTTTCTAAAGACTTGGCCATGATAATATTTTACTACAGCAATTTTTTAAACAAAAGAACAAGGTAACTTCCCTCTGGATCTGTGACAGAGCATATACATCCAGTATACAAAGGAATACAGGAAGAGTAAGTGGATCATCACTGTTCCCCAGAAAATTATACCATTCCTAATGAATTCTCATCATACATACTTTCAGATTCGAAAAGAAAAATATTCCAAAACCTGGAAAGAAATATGTAAATGAAACCTCGTATTGCT
>VYZW01028012.1:139926-199005 GCA_013401315.1 Balaeniceps rex | reverse complement strand
GGAAGTGTTGATCTGCTTGAGGGTAGGAAGGCTCTACAGAGGGACCTGGACAGGCTGGACCAATGGGCTGTGACCAATTGTATGAGGTTCAACAAGGCCAAGTGCCGGGTCCTGCACTTGGGCCACAACAACCCTATGCAACACTACAGGCTTGGGGATGAGTGGCTGGAAAGCTGCTTGGCGGAAAGGGATCTGGTTGGTTGATAGCCAGCTGAATATGAGCCAGCAATGTGCCCAGGTGGCCAACGGCATCCTGGCTTGTATGACCAGCAGGTCCAGGGGAGTCATCCTTCCCCTGTACTCGGCATTGGTGAGGCCGCACCTCGAGTACTGTGTTCAGTTTTGGGCCCCTCATTACAAGAAAGACATTGAGGTGCTGGAGCGTGTCCAGAGAAGGGCAACGAAGCTGGTGAAGGGTCTGAAGCACAAGTCTTATGAGGAGCGGCTGAGGGATCTGGGGTTGTTTAGCCTGAAGAAGAGGAGGCTGAGGGGAGACCTTATCGCCCTCTACAACTACCTGAAAGGAGGTTGTAGCGAGGTGGGTGTCAGTCTCTTCTCCCAAGTAGCAAGCAATAGGACAAGAGGAAATGGCCTCAAGTTGTTCCAGGGAAGATTTAGATTAGATATTAGGAAAAACGTCTTCACTGAAAGGGTTATCAGGCATTGGAACAGGCTGCCCAGGGAAGGGGTCGAGTCACCATCCCTGGAGGTATTTAAAAGATGGGTAGACAAGGTGCTTAGAGACATGGTTTAGTAGTGGACAGGTACGGTTGGACTCGATCTTAAAGGTCTTTTCCAACCAAATGATTCTAGACCCACAAGCTTTTTCATTATATTTTCTCTCCCCTGTCCAGTTGAGAAGGGGAGCGATACAATAGCTTTGGTGGGCACTTGGCATCCAGCCAGGGGCAACCCACCACAGTTCCAAGTAAGATACAATGCATGAAAAGATGTGGGAATAAGAAGCTTACCTCAAGAAATAAAAATTTGGGCCCCTACTTTTTACATTTGTATTCATGCCACATTTGAAACCACCCCTCCACTTAAGTGGCTACACATGTTTGAGAAACATTCTGCAACCGCTTTCTTGAGAAAGAGAGGGACTTAAAACTCTTACTTCTCCTATAGACATAAAGAAAAGAGCCAAACAGTGAGGTAATCAAAGTGAAGAAAGGTTACATGGCAATTCTGTAGATACTTTTTGTATCCACCACCTTGCTTACATACCTTACGGATACTTATAGTTGAACTACGTCTAAGTTACAGTGCAAGTAACTTTGGGTAAACAGCATACCTGTCATGAAGCCCCTGGAACACCTTCAGCACCCTATACTAGCAACTGTAATCAATTCATGTAATACCCATCTCTTTCCTTTATTTTAGATCGTTCATTACATTTCAGATTTGTTTTGCACTTTCTATTCAGATAAAGTCCTAATACCTCATCAAGGACTGGGAGTAAGCTGTCCAATGTATGATCAATTCTGGCTAGTTCAAAGAACAGCTTAATAGACTCAAGCAAACATAAGTATTAAGAGACAATTCACACTAATAAAGTATTTAATTACTGTCATTACAATTACAGAGTGATGACTCATGCCATTAAAGAGGCAGAATGTGTATGGGGCAGGGTAGATAAGAAATGTCAAGATAGAGAGTTAAACAAGGCTATGTATGGGATCACATCTGTATCCTATCTGAAGGCAGACACTTTTTGAGTTATTTCTAAAGATTTGGAATGAGCCCGCCCTACTTAAGCCACATGTCCCAGAATCTGCTTTCCCTCAAAACATTTGTGCAGGTAGTCTGATTAAAGAGCAGCTTTCTGCACTGGTATATTCCAATGATAGAACTCATAAATGATCTTGCTGCCAACAGCAAAGATATGTTAGCAGTACCACTCATTACAGCTGCACTGCATGAAGAATGCTTTTGCCTTAAACCAAACTATTATTCAAGGAACTTGATGTTATTATCTTAACTGTTCTTCCATCTTCCCTTCAGTTAGTAATAAGTCCCTAAGATAGAGGGAAACACCACCCTTGGCAATTATCCATACTGCTGTGCAATGCACATTACCCAACTTCAGGCAAAGCCTTTTTCAGCTATGCAAACAAGACCTCCTTAAAAGCCTTTTTGAAACATGTTAGAGTTTAATAGAGATATAGTATGAGCACACTTCCATTCTCAGATTTCTGCAGGTTCAGTTTGGACTTGTGCAATCCTGTAGCAATTCACCGGCAAAGGCAAACCTCTTTCAACTGCATATATTGAGTCACAAGAGACCAAGAAACTTTTTTTAATATGCAGGTATGCTCTCAAGCACATGATCAAGATGTGATTATTTTGTCTAATGTTGCTGTACACACTAAGCAAACACCAAAAGACAGACACCATTCTTTAATAATGCTTCAATATAATTTCTTCAAAAGGTAGTAAGCACATTTCTAGTAATCAACAGGTGTCAAGCAATTACTTTGAACTAAAAGTAAAGTCCTAAGTATTTTAAGAGTTATCACCTCCCTGTATTCCTCCCTCACTCTCTTAAAGACACACTGCAAACACAAGACTAATCCAGCCTCAAATTCACATCATTAGTCTATCCCCACATTCTTCAGATAAGTTTGGTCTTTTAATTCCATAGATTTGGGGGAAAAAAAAGTTTCTCTACATTAGCTGTCATCACTCCGTTATAAAGTTAGCAACCGCTGCTACAGAACATCCCTAAAAGTCTTCCAAAGTCCTATTAAGTTGCTAGTGAATAAGCCAGGCATACCTTAGAGTAACAGCTCAACAAGTTAATGAATAACAGCAGCATGTAGCAGAAGAATACAAATCAGTGAAGAACATGAAAGAAGCAGCCCACAAGACTCACACTTAATCTAGTTTTACACTGATGACATACAAAACCATTCTTCTGACTACAAGCAACCCGGAGCCAAAGTTTTTTGCCAGAGTGTCAGTAAGCTCATTCTACAGGTCAAGTAGCAGCTCACTCAAAGCTGCATGAAAATTGACTATCATGTGGAAAACCTCACCCATACAGGCTAAGTGTTTGGTACAGCTTGCCTCAAAGAAGTTCTGTGAGCTAGATTATGTTTGTAATTAGAATTCAGAGACCAGATACGTTGGCACACCAGTAAGGCTACATGGTAGAAGTAGTTTACTGTAGAAATTTATATGAGAAGAAAAATACTAAGATGAGGGGAAATACCTATAAAGTATGAAACTCAAGATATCAGAAATATGCAGAGATGAAAAAGCACAAAAGCCTACAAGGAAAGCAAGACCATCTGCTGGGAATCTTGCAGGGCAGGGAAAGCAGAGAGTTTAAGCTCAGTATATTAGCACTGGAGATGAAAGGACTTGACACAGCAAAGACAAAACCAGTTTTCACCCCTGTGGTATTCTTATCTTTAAGAATGTAGAAATATTTTTTATACCAATAGGCCAACGTGAAAATACAAGCCAGCTGAGGGAGTAAATGGGAAGGTACAGGGAAACAAGCAATAAAACAGAATAATCAGTCCATAGCAGAGCCAGTGACATAGACTAACAGGAGTTCTCATTCTGCAGCCAGATGCTGTATCTAATCCACTAAAGGAGCCCATGATTACTTAAATCTACATCACACACACCAGATATGTTACTTATCTTTGCGTCCATCCTCCAAAGCCTGATGATAAACCAGACAAAAGACTAACACCAATTGTGGCACCTGCCTTCAATCTTGCCCTTGAACATCCCAGTGACACGCTATGTAACTTGGCACCAATAAAGGAACACAGAAAGCAACCAACCACCCAGGCTGTAACCAGTTGTGCAAGTCCAAATCTATTCACGGACTGAAAGACAACAAGCTTCACAACTAAATCCCTTACAAACTCCTGCGCCTGCATGATCTGAAGCAAAGAAAACATATCAGTCAGGGGATGATCCCCACTGGTAAAGTTCAAGAATTAAAGATAACATGAGAAGAAAAAACAGACCTGCAAACCTGCTACCTTTTTTCTTTAGTTATTCTGAATTAGTTCCAGGATTTGTAAAGATATTTCTGTTTACTTCTCCCATGAGAAATGCAAGTTAATCCATTAAAAAGAAAACAAACAAAAGCATTACAGAACAGCTGACCCATACTACTTAAAACTCTGGGAATAAAGAGCACTTGTCATGGTTGTAGTTCATTCCAGAACGTGACCAGCACCAGAAGAAAAAACAACTACTGCTTCCTTAATCCCTAATCTTCAGTGAGCATACAAATTTTCTAGCCAGTCAGCCAGCAGAACAAGTTCTAAGCAATGTCTAAATTTCTAAATCAGTTCAAAAAAAAAAAAGAATGCGAGAGAAACAGTACAAGGAAACAGAAACCTACAAAGCTTTTGCTGTTCATCATCATGGCTTTGCAACCAAGTACAGAGCTCCCAACTGACAGGACTAGGCATCTGAATTTTCTTCAGTCATCTTATAAAGCTTCTTAACACTTCTGTCAGTCCCCTAGCTGCCAGGAGAAGAGATCTTCAGTCTCACAGCTCATGACTAGAAGTTCTTGATTACTACAAAATACTGGTCAGCAGAGGCCAGGGGACACTTAAGGTCCCCTCTTCCCTCCTGCAGCTGGTAAGTTTCCACAGTGGCAGTAACCCAGCATTTGTCAGCACAGCTGAATTCACTACAATTAAGTTTTTGAAGAGTTAACATGAAGTAAACCAAACTTCTGTCAGACTCAAACTATACCTTATGCCTAGGCCTGACCGTGAAGGTGCACATATTATCCTCATCTCCCCTCCCCACCCCCATGGGAACAGACACAAAGATGAAGCAAAGCAGGAAGTAAAGATGACAAACCCAGTTGAGGAGCACATCACTTGGTCAGTCATGCAGTCTGTGAATGATGTTATAGCACTCCACTGTTGCTTTGGAATCCATTTTTATCACAAAACTTGAGAGTTCCAGTTTTGTATCTCACAGAATACAAACCCAACTACCCAAAAATGCAGAGCCTTGTCCAAATACCTAATGCAGAGACACTCCCTCTACATTCTAAGAGTTAAGCCCAGACAAATCAAAGTACTATAAGCAGTCACAGCCTATCAGCTGATTAGATGAGAGCTTCTGCACACAGAGGTATCAGTGACCCCCTGTAGCTTTTCAACCATTTCCACTACAAACAAGCTGCACACAACCTAGAAATCACTAGCCTAGGCCATTAACTCTAGGCTATGTAGGATCCCCAGCAAACTCTCTCACAGAACTCACTGTCTTCCAGTCTAGCTCATGGAAATCTCAGTTTAATTTTACTTCAGCCAGCCCTTCACCTGACAAACCGCATACTCCTAGGTTGCTCACCAAGTGACACAAGGCATAACTCCTCAGGCAACATGTCACTGATCGCATCAGCCGTTTGCCCTACATTCACCCTGCAGAAGTTCACCCTGCCTTTGGACAGAGGTCACCTTTGCCCCAGGAGCACAGCAAACTGCTGCAGGCTAAATCCAGAGCACAGGACCAGCTACTGCCCCCAGGAGCCCTCAGCAGAAGACCTCCAACACCGACCTTCACACCAGGCAGCACTCACCACAGGCACATCCACCCAACCACTCGAGAGGGCAGCCGCCGACAGCACCCTCGCTATGCGGGTGGGGGCATCCCCCTCCCGGCACTGCCTCCCCCACGGCTGCTCCCACACGAGTCAGGGCGCTGTATCCCACCCTTAGGAAAGGGGCGGGAGGGGCGGCGACCGCTCACCTGGAGGAGCACGGCCAGCAGGACGCACAGATACACCTGGTAGGGCCCCATCTGCCCCACCAGCGGGAACGCCTCCTCCACCTCCATCCCGCTCCCCACCCGCCGCGCAGCTCCGACGAGCGGCCGCCGAGCAGCGCATCCCCGGCACGGGGCGGGGCGCGGAGCGACGGCCGGGCCCTCGCGGAGGAGGAAGAAAGGGCGGGAGGCGGGAGGCGCGAGGCGGCGCTCATGCGCAGGCGCCGGGGAGAGCAGCTGGGAAGCGGCCCGCCCAGGGACGCACGCGCAGCCTCCCTTGCTCCCCGGCACCCGCCAGGGAGGCGGAAACAGAACGGGCGCCGTACTGCCGCTATGAGCGTTAACGCACGCGCACGTTCCTGATTTAAAAGGGGAGGTGGGGGGGGACAAGGGAGGCTCGCGCGCTCCTCTGGCTGCCATTGGCCGCCAGCGGGGAGAGAGGCGGGGGACGGGAGAGGGGAGCGAGGGGTGTGGGAGGGGGAATTGTGCGAGATACGTGAGGGGGGGTGTGACAGCACTGCCAGGGGTCTGTGAGAGAGGGCTGTGNGCCTGAGGGGGTGTGAGAGGACTGCGAGGGGTCTGAGGGGGTGTGTGAGAGGACTGCGAGAGGTCTGAGGGGGTGTGTGAGAGGACTGCGAGGGGTCTGAGCGTGTTTGTGAGAGGTCTGCGAGGGGTCTGAGGTTGAGTGTTAGAGGACTCTGATGTGCCTGAGGGGGTGTGAGAGGACTGCGAGGGGTCTGAGCGTGTTTGTGAGAGGTCTGCGAGGGGTCTGAGGTTGAGTGTTAGAGGACTCTGATGTGCCTGAGGGGGTGTGAGAGGACTGCGAGGGGTCTGAGGGGGGTATGTGAGAGGACTGCGAGGGCATTGAGGGGGTGTGTGAGAGGACTGGGGAGGGTCGCAAGGGGTTTGTGACGGTGTCAGGGAGGCAGCGCAGAGGTGCCTTGAGCAGCTGGGTTGCTTACAGCATGTGGGTGCAGGGCTGGGGAGGTGGGTGCTAGGCAGAGGCGAGCGTTGTCCTCATGAGGTGGAGCAGCTCTGGTCATAGTTGTTTAGCAGGGGAGGGGTGAAGAGGCATTACCCCTGGACCCTTGGTTAGACCAAGGCAGCACATTGGCCCTGTGGGCTTGGCAAGAAGGCTGCTCTGGATCCACGCTAGCGAGGTGGTTCTGGGTTTTATGGCATTCTCCATGCAGCAGCTTAGCTCTGATCCAGTTGCATCATAAGAGCACAGCTAAGTTACAGTCTTCGCTGAGTAGGTTTACACCTTCATTGAACGGTGTTAGCCCTGTGTCTGGGAAGCTGTACCCACATAGTGCATGCTGCTTAAGTTCTGTAGATTCATGCGGGACCCCTAAATGCTGACATACCTTATCTCTGGAATATTCTGTAATTATACTTCATCACATACCTGCTGGTAGTTGAAAAAAACCAAATTTGGTGTGAGACTATTATGTAGGTGCCACTAGAGTTCAGTTCTGGACCTACACAAATCTTGCTGTTCTTGATTTAATCCCTAGTGAGGACATGCCTCTGTCTTTTACAGCTGTCTTCATAAAACTGTAATGCTTGTCATGTGTTTTATGAAAAGTATTTGCCATTTATTTACAGAGCCTTCATTGTGACTGTCTGCTAGAAGTTTTCACTTAGAAGTAGTGAGGCTGGTTCGTGCAGAAATGTGTAACTAATGAGTGGGAAGGGAAGGGAGATAAATACATCTGTGAAATAATAATATTCATGCAAAGCGGCCGTGGACTTTTCACGGTCCATTTTCATTCCACCTTTACAGTAAAGTGCCAAGAACTGAAGACTGTTGAGGCTTTTTTACGTGGTGCTACCAAAAAGCAGCAGCAACATCTTTATGCTTGTGGCTTTTATTGTATGAACAACAGCTGGAGAAAAAGGAAGAGAGTTGTGCCGTGAGATGTGACCTTTAGGACCATGCCAGGAGCCTGGGAAATACTATCATTTCCTTGCTGTAAAAATCTCGGCAAATTGACAAGCATCAGAGCAATTTACTCTTAATATGAAAGTCACCTTTGCCCTAAGCACTTCTTTTCATATTTGAGGCTTAGTACAGATTGATTAAAGGCAAAACAGCAAAGGATTTCTGAAATGTCAGGACCTTTCTCGTGTTCATCCAACCGCACTTGTCTCATTTTATTACCTGGCTAAGATGCAGAGGAGGTGTCCCGGCGCTCAGGACGCTCTACGTTCCTCTTCCCTGCACCCTTCCCACCCTCCCTGTCAGTTGAGCCGCGCTCTAGGGCAACCACAGCTTTATTCCAGCTGGCCCAGCACCAGGGAGGGCCAGTGCCTTTGCCATCAACTCTCAGCCCCTCCTCGACTCTGGAGTCAAGGTGAGCAGAGTTAGGGGGAGGTGGTAGTACTTGCTCCCCATCGGGAGGGTACTGCCCCCCAAATCGCTGTGCTCCCTTCTGCCTCCAGGCACTTCTCTCTCTCACTTGGGACCTCAAGCACCTCTGCCTAGTTTTCCTTCCTATGTCACCTGCTTCCTTACAGCCACCCAAGCTACAGGCTCTGCCCGCTGCTTGGGCAGGAATTAGAACTGGCAGCTCTCTGCTGTATTCACCTCCATGTGGTGCTGCCTTCCAAACCACACTCTTGCTCTGCTCCTGCCACGGCTCTGCTGAGATAACTAATGCCTCTGACTCCCGCAGCCTCTGGTTGTGACCGTGCCAAAGTTGCCGGGTTGGCTTTAGGCATGTCCATAGCACGCAGCAAAGCCTTACGCCTGGAGAAAACAGCTATCAGACAGCTACAGTCTTCTCTTGTGTGGGTGGTTCCCAAACAGAGTCCATCAGAGGACCATGAAGGGGAGCGCCTGTGAGGAGAGGCTGAGAGAGCTGGAACTGTTCAGCCTGGAGCAGAGAAGGCTCAGGGAGGAATTTCCCAATGTGTATAAATACCTGAAGGGAGGCAAAGAAGAGGAGGGGGGCAGGCTCTTCTTAGTGGTGCCTACTAACAGGGCAAGAGGTAATGGGCTCAAATTTAAAAAAAACCATTAAACTCAATCTGAATACAATAATTTTTAAATTTTTTTTTGTTGGTTTCTAGGTGGGTTTTTTTTGTTTTTTTTTTTACCATGAGGGTGATCAAACATGAGCAGGTTGCCCAGACAGGTTATGGAGTCTCTACCTGTGGAGATACTCAACACACAGCTGGACATGGTCCTGGACAACCTGCTCCAGCTGACTCTACTTGAGCAGGGGGGTTGGACTAGATGATCTCCAGAGGTCACTTCCAACCTCAACCATTTTGTGATTCTGTAGCTAGCATGTCCCAGCTATGACTGAGCCTCTCATATTTCCACCTCATTCTAAACCTTACAGATTTTGGTCACACTACCAAAACCGCCTGATTTTAGTAGGGATTTGGCTTTTCATTTTCTGCAGTAAAACCTGAGTGTTGGCAGAAAGGTGTTGTTTCAGGGTCAGCCTGAAGGATGGGACTTGGCAGGAATGGGTGCAAAGAGTATAGCTGTGGGGCGCTGGGCAGAGAGGTATGAAGCAAGGAACCCAGGTGGAGTGTAGAGGGAGGAGAGGAAGAACTGGCTGGGTGAAGTAAAATACCCATTAACCACCACCCTAAACCCCAAACATGCAGGTCACCTCATATCACATTCTGCAATGACCAGGCAGTGAAACTCGGAGGAAGACAGGCTTTTTCATCCTCCTGATTTTCACTGACAATGAAAGGTGTCTGCCCCGTGAACCCAGTGGTTTTCGATTGGATGCAATGTTCAGAGGTTTCAATGTTTTGTCGAGGTAATGATAGCACTGCACTCCACTTGGCCAATGATCTCTCCTCACTGGAGCCCTCAGACCTTCCCAGAGTATTATCGTCTGTGAAGTTCATTAATGTGCAATTTGCTCCCTCCTCCTCCTCCTCATTAATAACCATGTCAAATAAGAATAGTCTTAACAATCCTGTCTGTGGGGAATTTTTCTTTTAATGAGAGTGATTCAGGCTTCTTACTCAGACATAAATACAGTATCCCCTAGGTTTTTCCACATTGTTCCCAACCCCCGCTCTGTTACTACTGCTTCATGGGTTTGTTGCTTTTTAGAGGCTTACATGTCAAATTCATGTGGGCACCCCAAAACTGAGACAGCTGCATGGCTTCTTTTTCAGCCTTTCTGAAATAATACTTCCATATATGTTCAGCCCCTTTCTGTCTGTACATAATGATGACCCAGAGCATTCAAAGCACTAGATATAGTTAAATGCAAAGGGATAAGGCTAAGCTAAGTTTCTCTCTTAAAAAAAAAAGATCAGATGTCTTAGAGCTAAAAACTCATTCTGGTTCATTGGCATTGTGTTTCCAGCTTTGTTGTATTCATTTGTAGTAGATTCTGACATGGCTGTTAATTTTGCCTTGGAAACACACCCAATAATAGTTTGAAAAAAGATCTTAAAAGAACTAGTGAAGTTCCCACCTTCTAGGTGGGGATTTCTCACCCATTCGAAGGGTGGCCACACAAATCATTGATTCAGCACTTAGCACAGATGAGATCTAAAGATCTGTTCCTGATGGAGGAAGCTTCAGCTCGTCCATCAGTGGACATTGTGAGTAAGCTGTGAAACTCCTTAGCCCAGGCTGCTGTGGATGCCAGAAGATCAAGTGGGTTCAAGTGAAGGCTGGACAAGTAGACAGAAGGAAAGTCCACTGAGGTTTATCACATCCAAGGAGGAAACTCCTCTGGCTCCAAAATGTCCCTGAGACACAAATTGTTCAAAGCTGCTATCTGGAGGAAATACTTATCCTCTCTTCTTGTACTCTTGCCTAGGCATTGGCTTTTGGCCACAGCAGGAGATGGGATCTGGGGTAAAAAAAGACATTTGCTCCCATGCTGCACAGCCACTTTTGTGATCTCGCACTTCATCAGGTTCCCATCCCCTCCTGACCTCCGTCCCCTTACCTCACAGGAGGTTTCTGCCACATCAGCTGAGCTGAACGCTGAATGACTGAGCTCTGACTGAGGCAGTGAGAACGGCAGCTGCAGGGAGAGGTAGTAGAAACCTCTTCCATAAGAAAATAAAAGGGTTGTGGTTCATAGAAACAGTTACTATTAAACGAGCCTAGGGCTAAAGGAGGGTCCCTCCTTCAGGATGAAAATAAAGCAGAGGTTCTTTTGCTCTCCTAGCTTCATCTGATCCACAGCAAGATGACAGGAGCAGTCAGAGGGGTTGACGGTACCTGCCAGAATGCTTGCCTTTGCTGGCCTCCTGTTACGGGAAATGAAGATTTTTCCAACCAGACTAATCAGCTGCACGTTGCAGCTGGCTTACCCCATAATACTATGCAAAGCTAGCATATGGCTCATTACAATATACCCTGACTAAGTGTTCAGCCAAACAATCCACCAAGGCATTTTTGCTTCTCTGATGTGCCATTTGCACTTTTTGCAAACAAAGCAACAAACAATTCCTTTGGAGGCACTTTTCAATTTTAGATGAGGCTTGAGGATGCTGAATTTCTGGCTGTACCGTGAATGATGTTACAAGCTGATTCCCTATCCCTTGCTAGATGGACAGTTGTCTGTTGCAGACCAGCTCCAGTTCAGGCTCCAGAGAGATCTGAGCTTCCTCACACATCACCTATCTCTGACAGTGGATAGTTGCTCTCAAGATGTCTCCCCTGGTCATGTCCCAAGGTGCACATCTGCATCCAACAGCATCTTGGCCAACAGCATCTGTAACTACTGTCCTGATCATGCTCAGTTTCCCATCACTTAGACATTACCTGCAGTGTCCACCCTGGGGTGGGAGCTCTGGTTTCACCACAAACACCTTCAGGGGTTTCAGGCTGAGCAAAGGAGTTTATGAACCACATTTTTGTGCTTAAACATACTAAAAACTTAGAGATAAGAAAAAAGAAAAACAATGTAGTCCTAAGAGGCAGGATTAGCCATTGTGGTCTCCCAGCAGTGACTGAGACAGAGATAACGATGTTAAGCATAAAGGTGAGCACTTGTATCTCAACATGGTTCTCTTGAACAGTTGTGCTGCTCTGCCTTTGAGAGAACCCATGTGTTCTTTGTAGGCTCTTTTCTTTCCAAGCAGTCATCATTTGGCTGGAGTAGTGCTCATAATCTTGACATTTATACCCTTCATTCTCTGCCTTATCACCAGCGTACAGAAGACTTGTTTGGACCATGTCTCTCGCTCTGGAGACTGCCGAAGATCCCACAGAAGTACACAGAAGCACTTACAGGTGGTTTGTCTGGCAGAAGCAACAGCACTCTGGATTTGGAGGCAGAGGGGGCACTTGGCAGGTGGTAGCTTCCTCACAATGCCCACAAAACACAAAAAGCCCTTAACAAGGACAATCGCTTGGATTTCAGCAGCTATTCCCACCCCAGGTGTGCCATGTAATGCCGTACTGGTACTCTGCTCAGTATGTTTGGCCCCCATTAAATTTCTATTAAGAAACAGAATAACCACTGCTGCAGGTTATCACAGGAGTAACTTGTCCTTCAACAGCAACTCCAAACTGCAAAATAAGGCTTTTGATCCTGTCCTGCCCTTGCAAAAGAAGTGAGATAATGTAGGAAAACCCATCAGAAATGAAGGTGTAAAGACAGCTAGACATCAGACAGGTGCTGCTGAGTGTCAGGTAGAAGCTCACGTCAAAATTAGCAGAAGTCTGGAGACCTAAGAGCACTGTGGCAGCGACATGGAAAGTCTCATGAGGACCTGCTTGTCTGACTTAATGGGTTTGCACCAACTGTGTGTTATATGGACTGCCAGGCACTGGCTGGCACCAGCTCAGGGTGATCCAAAGTATGATCTACTGAACTGTGTAGACATACCTTAGGCTTCTGCACAAAGAGAGAAAGCATCCGTGGGGATTCTGCATTTTTAGCTCTAGACATGGGAGGCAGGGGATACTCATTGTGTCAATAATCAGGATGCCACAGAGAGGTTTTCTATAGGTAGTAGCAGGGCATTTCTCCAGCAAACAGGTTTGCACCTTGGGGGAGTTCCCAACATGCAAAGGTCTTGTGGATGCTGTTTCTCCAAAGAGCTGTAGTTCTTAAAGTGATCTCAGGATCATGTAGGAGCATCTACAAAAGATGTCTGCAAGGGAAGACCCTCACTCAATAATACCGGGAAGGGACCGTGCAGACGATTAGGGTTTCACAGCAAAGAACACTTTTGAAGCTTGTGCAGCTAGGCAGTGGAAAAGGAGAATTTCAGGTGCTTCCCGTTACCCAAGGAAACAGGAGGTTTCAAGTCATCCTTGTGTTCAGACATTCCAGATGATACATGGGGAAAAGAAAGACACCAAACCCCTTACCCAGCACAGCATCCCAGAGAAACAGCTGGCTTTGCCCTGCAGCTTCTGGACACCTACAGTCAGAAAGATCTCTCAGCCATCCACGATACTAGTTTTTATTTTCCCGGGTTGATTGCTGCCTCAGAAATTTACAGTTTGGTGCAAGACATGGGTCAGTGAGAGCAATGAGGGACAGTGAAACAGGGTGGCAGTAACGTGAATCCAAATGAATATACAAGTTAGCTGGTTGCAGAAAACATGGAGACAATGGGTTTTAGCACCGAGTAAAGGGTACAGTACAAATGAGATAAATACGCTGGCACTGAACTGCCAGTTACAGCTAATATGTGCTGGCAGATTTCCACGGGCGCTCACGTAGGAAGGGGTCCTGAGGAAGGCTTTCAAACGGAGTGGATTTGGACTATGTGGGGTTTCTCCATCAGAGGCAATGGCAGCGGCTGTTACGCATCCTGGATGTGCAGGTGCAGATGGTGTGATCGCTGATACTACAGTGCCCCGACAGCAGGAAAGATGCTTGTCTGCCTATATGCTAAGGACCTCGGGAAGCCTGGAGGTCTCAGCTGGGACCTTCCCGTACATTTGGTTCAGGACAACCTGCAAACCACTGCAACAGGATGGACACCCAGCCGGGGTCAAAACATTCTGCTGGCTGTACAAAGAAACAACATGGCTGCATCTAAATTTTGACCCGCGAAGGTCAGATCTGTGCCAAGGCTGGCTGTCCCACTGCTCATAGTCTGAACTGTTTGGTCTGGGAAGGAACTTCTGGGTTCAAAACACTTCAGTCTCACCTCTTTCTTACTGTGCAGTTACAACCAGCTTTAACACAAGCTTAAATCACCCAGACGCCAAAGTTGAGCATAACCATGGAAGTAATTCCTAAGATAGGCCCAAGAACAGGGCTTTGCAACTCAGCCGGGCAGGATTGGTGCACTTTTTTGGACAGGGCACAGTTTCTCATGTTTCTGCTCAGCATCCTCAGCAATTTGCACTCCCGAAAAAAAGAACTGGGTGGGCGGAAAGCAAAGCGTGCCCCGCTGAGGTGGGGGTGAGGCTCCCTCCGAGCCCCGACGCTTGCCCGACGCTGATGAAACAAAGGCGGGAGGGTGGAGTCCTTCCACTAGCGAAAGGGCCGCGCAGGGGAACCGAGGAAGACCCCTAAATCACTTTTCAGGACGGGAAAAGAACCTAAATAGATAAACCGCCGTGTTCGCTTCCCTCCGCGCTGGGAACAAAGAGCGCCTGCGGCGCCGGGCGGGGACAGCAGGGGGCGGCCGACCGCTGCCGCGCCCGCGGGGCCGAGGCCGGGGCCCGGGGCCGAGGTCGGGGCCCGGGGGGGGCGCAGGTTTTCTCCCTCACCCGGCATGTTTGCTGCCTGTGCTTGAGTTCAGCCCCGAACTTAGGAAAACGCGGTGGGGAGCAAGGAGGAACTCCAATTCACTGTGCGTTTTATTTAATCGCTGCAAATTAGTTCCGCGGCTGCACGAGTGTGGGTTGCAAACTGCTTAACGCGCGGCAAGTGTTCGAGCGTCCGTCCTCTCGGTGTGTCTGCTGAAGCAGGAGTCGCATAGGGCATTACGACAACTTTCATATCTTGCTGCTTAAATACGCTATTTAAATATGACGGCACTGGCGCATCTGAAATCTGGGTTTGAATGCTGTAGCCCGGATTAATCTTTGTCAGAATACGAAGCCAGTCTCGTCAGATGTTTCTGGCAAAAGATACGCAAATTTGCCATTCAGACTTGTAAAGAGCTGGTTCTTAATTGCTATTACTATCAGTCACTGTGCCCATCACTGTACCACACTATACAGGCATAGAGCTATTGTAGACAACAAAAGCCAAAGAACGTTTTTCTACCAGAGGTGAGAGAAGCAGCTGCTCTATAGAGGATTGGCTTAACTCAACATGGCAATGCTACGAACCAAGCTTACCAGCATACCGGTCACTTGGCCATGATGGTCACATCTACCAGACTGCTGATGAGTATTAAATTGCCATAACAGGTACAGAATAGCTGCAAAATTTGTTTAGGAAGGCAAAACCTAGGAAGGGGGCAGAGAGGGAACGTGGCCATTCCAAGTCTAAATCACATAGCTGAATTCCTGGAGGTAAATGCATGCCATGTTTTTATACCTATTTAAGCCTCTGGGCTATCGCATAGAAGCAAATTTGTCTTCTTTGAGTTAGCTTAGGCTGGATGGGAGAAATCCTTCCAGAAAACTGAAATGGGGGAATCCACATCTTGTGAAGCAAATTCAAAGACTTTTTAGAAAACCTGGATGATGCTGACATCTGAGTGAGTCACCCTTGTCGTCCAAAAGGAGAAGGATGTCTCCGCATTAAAAATACGTGCTCTTCTGGTACAATGCATTCTAGAGGAATTTAAAACACATTCAGCAAGAGGCAACCAAATTTCTGGTCTTTCTGGATTTGTATGATAAAGGGAAGGGAGATCTTAATTCCACTAATATTTTTATCCTGGAAAATTGTGGGTGATTCCCTGAACAAACTTGGTGACTCTGCTGCACACGTTCCAGGCCAGATTCTGTTCTCTGTAGGTCTGTTGAAAGTGTGGATGGTCTCTCCAAAACTTAGTGTTGCTGTTCTGGGTGGATTTCAGTAAAAGTTCTTACACAGCTCCATGGGAGTGAGTTTGGACGTCCCCCTCAATCCAGAGTCAAAAGCCATGAATGCCTGCACTTCTGTGCCTGTGAATGCCTATGGCCGCAGGGAAGCCATACTCTACCCATGTTAGCCAAGGTGGGCTATATGACTCTGAAATGAACTCCTCCTAGGACCTACCTAGTCCCATTCACCCTTACCAGTATCATTGGTACGTACTTCATATAAAAGTAGCTGTACTGGGTCTGACCAAAGATCAGAACTGTCTCCACCACTGACCAGTTGCAGATATCAAGGGAAGATATAGGGAAGAGGGAAAGCATACCCCAAGACTTCCCATTCCCCTTTCCCAGTCTTCTTGCAATGTGTGGCTGGTTCAGTCACAGCTGATGCCTTTATGCTTAGTAGGTCTGGACAGGTTTTCTTCCATCTCCCAATCCCTCTTGGAAAGCCTGCCAACTCTTGTTCACTGTGTCCTGTGGCAAGGATTTCCACTGTGTAACTGCATGTTCTGTGAAAGAGGACCTCCTTTTGTCATCCTGGGCCCCGCCACCTGCCAATGCCATGTTCTTCGTTTGGTGAAATGGAGGAGATTTCACATCCTCCATGCCACTTGTAGTTTTATAAACTTTGATGGGCACCATTAGATCTCCCACTATTCTGGGGCAGTGCACAGAGGAAGGACTTTCCTGGGGAAAGCTCCTTATCTGGAAACGTAGGGAGAAAGTGCGTAAAAGGTTCTCAGATGTGTGGTTTTCTGTGACCAGCTCCCAGACCACTTTGCTCAGTCCAGAGCTGGCCACTTGGAGCAATCTGATTTAGGACTGTTGTTATAAATGAAATGAAAGCTGGAAAGCACTTTTGCTGCCAGAGGTGGTGGTGGTGCTGAATTCAAGCTACACATAGCCTTCATATCGACAGACTTCTCAGTGAAGGTTGCAGGCAGTGCTCCTGCTCCTTTTCCTCCTTCTAGGAGCTCTGGATGTGAGAATAGTCCATCCAACCAAGTTTGGTTTCCCAGTCTAATTCTATCTGATAGTAGCAAGGAGGTAGAGAAGGTAGGATACACATTCCTCCCCCCAAAAATCTGGACATTCACAAGCTGTACTTGTCAGCTGGCCCCAGACCCTGCAGTTTTTCCTGGGATTGCTCTGCCCATCCACCCCCAGAGCTGTCTCCAGGAGACCTGTGTGGAGACCAGGGAAGATGTTTCCTGAGCAAGAGACAGCTCACACAAGCAGCTCTATTGGATTCTGGTGGCAAGCAACATTAGTAGGAGCTGACATCAACTCCAAGCCCCAGTAGGGAGCAGCAATAGAGAACTTCCCTTCTGCTGTTTCCACCACTGCCACTCAGGGCCTGAGGCCTCCTCTTGGAGACTGGGTTCATTCTTCATCACTTAGCTCCTCATTGACTTGAACTGCCAAAGAGGACATCTGGTAGCAAAGGGAGCTGGTGCTTTTTCTGAGGGAGAAAGACAGTATCTTTATTAGCAGCTGCATTTAGACTTCTCATTTCATCTAGGCCACTGAACAGTTGGAGGATGACAGCAACTCCACTGAGTTTTGAGGGTACAAGTGCACCTAAAGGCTTCAGCTGTATTAACATGTTTGGCTACTGTGTGACAGATCTGCTGTCGGGTATGAATTCATGGATAGCACTCTAAGAGGAGCTGGCATTTTTGATCGGTTCATTGGTCATGACACCCGAGGCAGGAGTTTGCATAAGTCTCAGACCCTATTTCCAACGCCTTTAATGATTGCAGTCACTGAAGTGAGTTGTGTCGAGGGGGCAGACGCTCCATTAGGAGGGATAAAGGAAACACAAGTGTGAACAGCTGCGTTACTCTTCACTGGGGCTGGGATATCCATCCTAACCCCAGGGTGGGCAAGAGAAAGGGCTCCAAGCTTCTCAGCAGAGATTAACTTCCTCACTGCCTCACAGTTTATTTTTAAGATCCTCATGTGTGGGTATTGGGAACTGAATCCCACCCTAGATTACCAGATCTCCCAAGGGATAGAGTGGAGCAAGAATTCAGAAATTGGTGTAGAAGGCTTAGGGAAATGGAGGCCAGGAGCTCAAGTGATTTCATAAGCTTTATGAGATGCACAGGGATCCAACAACAGTGCTGGAAGATGTTAAGAGGTCTTTTTCCACACATAGCTGTGAAGTGGACTACCACTATCCCTGGTCTTGTTGCAAACTGAGAGAGTGTAGTGAACAGAGAAACAGATATGATATTTGATGAGGAAGGACAAGAGCGTAGCATGCTCTGATCTGGCAACCTTCCTGCAGGAGGGAGACCAGCAGTAGAAAACTCCCAATAAGGGTAGACATAGTAGGACATCAGAGATCTAGGAGGATAAAGTAAGGTCTCTACAGGAATTTGGATTTTAAATAATTTGTGAGATGCACAGGAAGCCAGAAGGGTTTTAAACAGGGGTTGTAGGGACAAGCTCATTGCTCAAACAAAGAGAATCCTGATCCAGTTGATGCCTCAGATGCATGCCACGTTTTTTATACTGAGTGGAAAAAGAAACCCATCTTCTTGGACTTGACTTCCTTTGCTTCCTGCGTAATGTGTTTCTAAGGGTCAGTTTGTAGAGCTGAAAGAGATGCATGGGACATGCACAGAGCATGGTGCAGTGATGCTAACATGCTACAGCATTTCCAGTACCCTGAATCAAGTATTTCTGCATGGCACAGTGTGGACCTACCGTCTCATTCAAAACCAATTTACAACTCTTAACCTTGACATCCACTTGTATAACAGACTCAGCCATTCTGGGCTTGCTGAGAGTGACTTTGCTTGTTATTTCTTCGCTGGACATTTTTTCCTAGTCAAAAAAGCCATGTCAGTTCAGTCCTGTTCAGTTCAAGTTACAGTGGTGGGAGAGGGAAAGCTACCAATGTTTGCTTTCTGTACCAAGAACAATAATGTTGGAAGCACTAATGAAGAGTAGGAAGGGTGTTTTCTATGAAAACATGTTGCCTATGCTTCATCCGAGAATGCGAAAAAAAACCCTGTGGTTGCCAGCTCTAAACTTGACAGGTTGCTGCCAAAACAGAAGCATTGCCAATAAAAGCAAGGAAAGATTTGCAAAGAATACAGGCAAAACTGCTTTTGCTCCTCGTGAGTGGAGAATAGTTGGGAAGATATTAAGTCCAACAGTGCCACTTAGAACAACTTTATCATATGTGCCATATGGACTGCAACCCAAACTTCTCTATAGTTTAATACTTGCTAATAAAGTTAAGTGGAAAAAAAAATGCATCTATGTAGACTGAAAGGGAAAGTCAAAATGGAAATTGAGAGTCTTTTTTTTCGGTAGGGATGTGCTGCTAGACTTACAAGCAAACAGTCAAGGTGTTGGACCCCCAGATTTGACCATGGGGAGGAGAGAAGAACTAGCCATCAGACAGCATGGATGATACAGCTCCTGGGAAAGGGAATGTGACACTGGAGGTAGAACTGAACAGCCCCTTCTTCAAAACCTTCTGTGACTTTAGTAGTCCTATGTTCCCCTCTGGCAAGGTCTGGCCCATCTTGACCATTAGTTAAGTTATATTCCTAATACAAAAAGAGGAACCATACTCCATAGATAGGGATCTAGTTTTTCAGCTATTTGAAAGTCAATAGAGACTTGCCAATTGAGTCAACTGAGAGCTGTGATCATAGCCAGGTCAGTCCTATGCAGAAGCCACAGCACCCAAGGAAGTCAGTTCCTAGGTTTTAGGTTGGGGGATCAAGCTTCTCCCTAACCCAGGAAAAGCTGGGCCCAGATTTGGATAGTCTAAGGTATTTTCACCCCATGTGCCAGAATGTACCTGCTGCCACCCCATCCATCCATCCATCCATCCATCCATCATTATTGCCTCTAAGAGAGATTGTTTTAAGTACACACTCATTAATTCCTGATTTCTTTGGAGTTCCAGTTGGGCTCATTGAGTGAGTTTATATTCCATTTCCAATTATCTGTAAATAAAACATAACAGCTAAACAGACACCAAAGGAGGGGGAAGGCAGAAACAGAAGAGAGAATAGTCAAGGGAGCTTTTTGGATTCAATTAAAAGAAGTTTGTCCTTAATTCATGCTATACCAAATCCATATGAGGCTTTGGGATTTTTTTAAATTGAAAAGTTTCTTGAGGCAATTTGAATTTGCACTTTGAAGTTTAGCCCATTTCACATCAACTGAACATCTTCACCCCATGGTCAGTACTTCCTAAAGCAATTGTGTTTACCTGGTATCAGTCTCAGATTATCCAAGCAGCATCAGCGAAGCCGTTCCACCTCTGTGCCTCCATTCCCCCCCATCCCCTGAGAAAGGAAATAGATTATTCTTCTTGCCTACATGCCAGGATTTTCCAGAACCTGCATACTTCCTTATTTTGGCACTGATCCAAAAGCTGCTTAAGGTCAATGCAAAGATTTCAACTGATTTCCCTGGGCTTTACCTTAGTTAATAAATATACTCTGAAGTCTTTGGTCAATAGCACCGTAGCAATGCACTGTGTTAGTACTAGTGCATCTTAGAATTGTAGAATCTTTTAGGTTGGAAAAGACCTTTAAGATCATCAAGTCCAACTGTTAACCTAAAACTACCAAGTCCACCACTAAACCATATCCCTAAGTGCCACATCTCCACATCTTTTAAATACCTCCAGGGATGGGGACTCAACCACGTCCCTGGGCAGCCTGTTCCAGTGCTTGACAACCCTTTCCATGAAGAAATTTTTCCTAATATCCAATCTAAACCTCCCCTGGTGCAACTTGAGGCCATTTCCTCTCATCCTATCACTTGTTACTTGGGAAAAGAGACCGATGCCCACCATCTTATGCCATCTTCAGTCAGTGCTTTGGCTGACAATATTCCCACAGAAGACAGACTGAGCAAAAGCCAAGTGCCAAGCTCCAGATTTCACCCATTGTCTTCTAAAAGAACTGACTTGTAATGCAAGTTGTTCTGCTTTGTTAGGAATGAAGTGTAGCAACTCACCGAAAGTGTTTATTCCCAGGGGCATTTCTTGATAGGCAACATGCATTGCACCCAGGCATGGGGACTAACGCCCTAGGAAGTTTAATGGCCAGAGGAGATCTAGCTTTTTGTTACACCTCAGGCAGTGCAAACCTGGAGAGACCTTCCCTGGTGAGCAGAACTATCCTTATTTCCTACGTAGGGAAGAGAAAGCAATGACAGTTTAAAGCCAAGCTCCCGGCAGACAACAGGAAACTTCCCATTAGCCTCAGGAGTGCCCAGATTTATCTAATGAATTGGTAGCACAGGCAGGGAACTGTCCCAAACCTCACATGAATGACAGTTGCTCTGCAGATTGGCCCCATGACTCTGCTCCTTCTTTTAGCGTTTTCTAAAACTCCTTGCATTCATTTAGTCGTGTTGATGAATGGTTGTCAGCTTTGGCCATTCATCAGTGCTGATGCTGGGAAACAGTGTGGAGGCACTTCTGGCGTTTTAGGTCCCACTTGGTTTAACACTGATCTGCTGAGGTCTCTGTTTAGTGTTCAAGACCTTGACAGGAGAATTTCTGCGGTGAAGATCCAGCACTAGTTAAAACTGTAAAAGAGTCTTGCCAAATGGAAAATTCCTGCAATGTTTCCTCAGTGTCTCCCAGGCTATAAGGGTTTACCTCTTAACAAGATCGACGAGATGAACAGATGCGCCCTGACCTGAAAATTCTCAGCATTTTGATCAGTGTACTAACACACAGCACTTGAATTGTCAAAATCATTTACACCTCCAAACACATTCCTTTTGCCAGGCGGTTGGATGAAGCGCATTGAATGTCTAAACAAAGGCACTGACCTGTATGTGAGACTCAACAGCTCTTTGGATCATACACCCTGTAATGTTGCTTGTCAAAGCAGGACAGAGGTATAGTCCCGGAGTCTGAATTGCCACTCTGGAGTCACACCAGCCATGACAGACATCTCTTTCTTTCTGGCCTAGAAGAGGTGCCACATGCAGAGAATCCCATTAGCTTTCAGCGGTGCCACTCGTGCAAGTGCACTGTGTCACATGGGTAGGCAGGGAAAGTCAATCCCACCGCTTCTCACAAGCTGCTTCCCAGGGCTAGGCAAGAGGAACAGCATTTATGGTCAGATAAAAGTCAGGAATCGGCAGGTTTCAGGGCACATTTCTATGATCTGTTAATCAGCAAGTTAGTCTTCAGATCCTGTTACAAAAGTGTGCTGCAGCATTCATCCTCAAGGGCTGTCTTTTGAGGGACAGATATTGAAGATTTCAGTTTCTGTAGCCTAGGACATCTTCAAGAAGCTGCCAACATGTTATTTCTGTCTGTCAAGTAATATACCAAAGCCATCGGTTCATATCAGAGAGGACCCAGGGAGCAAGGAAGGAATGGGTAACAATAATTTGTTATTAGACCTGGGCTGTTGACTCCTTCCACAGATGAATAGTTTAACTATCAGGGATCAAAGACATTGCCTCCAACAGGAGTGATTTGCACACACATCTGCTTGGCACTAACAAAGTAACTAGTAAACAAAGTGGAGACTCCAGCTTTTGAAACCTACCCATCTATTGTTTGGGGCTCGGGGCTCACAGTTCCTTGGACCTCATTCACAGTGATTTTGAGGATCCAGCAAAAAGCATATTTTCTGATGTAGCAGTCTGTGTCGGAGTTGGAAGGAAATATTGGGGGAACTGGTAAGTCAGTCTACACACATATATTTTAATGCTGGCTGCTGTATCATTGTAAAAAGACATCTTCATCCCTAAGGAGACTTCTCCTTCATAGGTGGAGCCCTTTCTGGTTCTTACTGAATGAGCATGTGGCATATGGGAGAGGATGGCTGCCGACAGTCCTGCAAGATCCACAGCAAGAATGAGACTACATGGAAAGAAAGTAACTTGCAGAGATGGTGCAGGGATACTCTGTTTCCAGTCTCAAAACCATGTGCCCAAGCCTGCAAGGCAGTGTTCCTGCTTTGGTGCTAACACCGTTGGTCAAAGGGCACATGGACACAAAAGTGAAAGCTACCCTTTTCACTTCTCACTGGAAAAAAAGATTAAGTAGTGAGTGAGATAGATACATTTGTTGTGGGTAAACACCCCCACATCCACATGATGTAGGGAAGCCTGCAATGTATTTGGTGAGTACAGTGACCCCAGGGAAATGAGAGTTCAGAGAGCTGCTTTTGGGGAAGTTACAATGTGTTGGTGCTTATACAAACATGTAATGTAGAGGAAACATACACAGAAGAACCGTATACTTAGAGCAACACTACCACCAGCACTGAGGCTCACTGAAGATCCCTGTGAGTAATCCCACCTCTGAACTGAGAGCGCTCCAATTTGCCCAGAGACACAGACCCAGGCCTAGGGAAAGTGTAGCAAAGGCTGCTGAACCGAACCAAAGACAGCATCCTAAAAATGGCTGCTACAGTAGAACAAGTATATTTGCCAGAGCTAATGGTTTTCATGAAGCAGGAAAGCTGACTAATAAATCATAGTCCAGTGCACACCCCACAGAAACAATTCAAGAGACAAGGAAGATAACATACAGGTCACAAACAGGTGTGGAAGATGTTGGAGAAACAGCACCATTTCACCTCCCAGTGGGTTATCTTCTGCAGAAGGAAAACACAGCTGTGTAATGGATGGTAAGGCACATGACACAGACTTCCAGTGAAGATGGTATCTGTAGCATGATAACAGAGCCAGGGAGATTCACACATGCTAGGCACATCTCTGAAGACTGCTAGCCATTGTAGTAACTCTGCTCCAAGATCGATGACCAATTCGATTTCTGCTGGACCGCAGACCCAGCTGCTGTATAATACTAACAAAAATGATAAGCAGGAAAATGAGCTGGGAGAAATACATCCACGTGCTGATGATATGCATTGGCCAGTGCAGGGCAAATGCAATTCATAGTAGGAAATGCATTATTCTGTACAAGAAATAGCAACCGATTATGTGCTTGAAAGAGTAAAACACATCCTGCTCTCAGGAAGGATTCAAAGGAAGCCACAACCATGCCTCAGAAAAGTCAGGAGCAAAACCACAACAGTGGGAAGAATTTCAGTATTGATATGTGCAGTATACTAAAGCAAGCTTATCTAGGTGCCAACATCTCCCTGAAGGTTATAGGCATGATGACTTCCTTGCCTCTCTGGATCTATCAGAGCAATGTTCAGCCATTTCTCACGACAAGAACCAGAAAGTTGACTGCCTTTTATTGCCATGGAGTTGACCAAGCAGGACATGTCTGACAGCACCAACATGACACCTGTCCAGGACCAGCATGATAAGGGCTACTCTGCAAGAGAGGGCCAGCAGGGAGCTGAGGGTGACTTCAGCACAGGCAGTGCAGCACCTTCACCAACACAGCACAAGTCCCACAGTGCCTGAGCAGGGCAGAGCGGTGACAGTCCCAGACAAGGTGAAGTGATGGGTCAGGTCAGGGAGCCCAGTCAGGAGCAACAGGAGACAGGGTCAGTGCCAGGACTTGGAACAAAGCTGCTTACAACACAGGTCTGACACCCAGCGTTCAAAACCAGCCAGTAAGGGAGGACAAGACAGAAGCACACCTAGAACAGGATATATCTGGGCACCTAGACTCTATAGTCCTTGGGCCTATGGGCAGAGCGTGTGTTGGTGGAGAGCCTAATAAGGGCTGGGCAGGGCAATTAAAGTTAATTGGTGCCCTCAGGCTCCTAATAGCACACAGAAACACCCTTTTCAAGTAGTGAGTATTTCAAACTTTCAGTTTGAAAACCTCAGGGAACAAGAGATGCTATTGCTTAGTTTATGATACAGGACCATGGAGGAATGCCAGAACATCCTCACCACATGTAAGGATGAACAGGTTACTGTAAATCATATCCAGCACTGTAGCAAAATATTTCAAGAGGGCAAAAGCCCTGCGAGGCTAAGACAAAGTTAGGTACTGACCCTTTTGTGCCACCTGCGAGACTACTGAAGTACAGAGTTCTGATGGCCTTGACTGTCAAGCCAGCAAACAGTGAAGAACAGATCCACATCTATAGCCATCTATAGACTTTTTATGCCAACATGAAGAGGAAAAGCCAGTGGCAAGACAAGCCCTGGTCATGTAGCGAAAATGGAGTATGTGGTCTGCCAGAGACATGCCTAGAGTTCATGACCATACACAGTATTAAAAATTATAACTTCCACAAATGACTGGACCATTAGAAACTGATACACATTAAGGATGTTATGGGAGTCCAGGAACTTATGAGAAGAGATGAATAGATTCTGCCTACACCACTGAGAAGTGTACAAGCCCATGAATTGGGCCACACACTGTGGATAAATCTACTATATTTCAAGTGCAAATCTGGATATACACTTAAAATCAAACTTATCTCGTCATCAGCACACACCTAAGCAGCATCTGCCTTCAGTGTGGGCAATGGGAGACACACTGTTTTCAGCCTGAGGCTGCCACTATGATTCCTATGTACCATCACAGTGATACCACACGGACAGCGTTGGGCAGATAAGACCTCTGTTTGGTCCTTACAGTGCCACACAACACAAGGGCCCCTGAGATTTGTAGGTGGCCCAAGGTTGGAATGTCCTTAGCATGATCAGAGGAGTCACAGGCTGGTGATGTACATGCATGGAGCATGGTGAGGGGAATGCACCATAGTTTTTGCTCATTTCCTGAAAGTATGTAGACATAACCAGTGAAGCAGCGTGAGAATAGCCAGGGAGTTGCAAAAAGAGTTTTGGAAGGAAATGACGTGAAAGGAATCAAACTTGAAAGCTATGATTTCTGGGACTGTTATTTAAGAGATCTCTAAACTAGTGACGCTGGAAGCGGTCCCTCTCTGTTTGTCTTGGTTTTTACATTCTTCCCTAGCCAGCTGCTGCTGGCCACTGCTGGATGCAGGACACTGGGCTTGGAGTACATTTCATCTGATCCAGGATGGCCATGCTTGTGAGATGTGTGAACTGAGTGAAGAGTGTAACAACTAGTAACAGAAACAGACTCTATGTAGAGGTAAAAAACCCAACCCATCTCTAGAAAGGGCCAGAAGGGCTGTTCACTGTTCAGTGACAGGATCATGAGAAGTTACTCAAGCAAGGACTGTGATCAGGAAGTTGACAGTGAGTTTTGCAAGGGCTGGCATACCAGACCCACCTTACTCACACAATGGATCACAAGGTGCTGCAAGACATGACCAATTAGCACTAATCGGGAACCTCTGCTCCAGATCCTGTCCCTTTTGAACGTAGCAATCTTTGGGAAGGTAGAGTCAGTAGTGAAGGCAGCAAGCAACAGATGACAAAAGCAAAGGGAGCAGAAAGGGATGCATGCCAAGCCAGACCATCACAGGACAACCTCCCCGCATAACAGAATTGCCCAGTGTAAAGACTTTGTGGCCAGAAGAGCAACACTTCTTCACCCAAAAAGTAGTCTCCTGCAACCCATGGCAGGAATGATGTGTGAGATGCAGAGCTGTTGAAAGGGCTATCAAGATAGGCAGGCCAGCATTACAGCAAAAGAGTCTGAGACTGTGCTCAGGAGTAGGTCTGCTTCAGCTATCAAGTAGTCACACAAGGAGTGTGTGGCAGGCAACAATTTGAGCTATAGTGAGATGTAGGTGCTGAGGTAGCTGTAGTCTCAGGACAGAGAGGTAACCAAAGGCAATGGAAGAGAAGCAGCAGACAGCACACCCAAAGAAACAAGAGCCATGTTCAGAAATGGGAGCACTTAAAAGTAGCCTCTGCCGTCAGCTTGCTTGGCATAGGAGAGTTGGGAAGAAAAAGCTGTGGGAGCAGCAAGAAGGATCAGCAAAGCGGATGCAGCAAGACGAAGGAAATTGTGCCCCTGAGAACAGTAACAGTGCGAACAACGGGTAAGAGAGGGATTCAAAGTCTGGCAAACTTGAAAGGCAGTAATAAATGTTCCTTCTAGACAGGGCTGTGCACTGGTAACCACGGGGTATGGCAAGTCAGCAAACATTCAAACAAACCAGAGCAACAAAAGCAGTTAAAGGGAGGTAACAGCAAGCTGCATGGGCCATGGAGCAGTGAGCACAGGCTTGGAGGAGGCTAGAGATTGGAGGATGCCCTGGGAGGTCTCTCTAGCCACATGCAGGTACAATGCCTGCTGTAGCTGCAATGCCTCTAAAACAGCTGTTGCCAGTGAAGCAGAGGTTTAGTCTTAGAAACACTGCACTGTTTGTTGCTGTGTGTCCTACTAAGCAGTGCACGAAATCATCGCAAAAGCTGTGCTTCAGGTTGAATTCACTGCCAGTGGCCCCAGAGAGATTTAAGGCGCTCCTCCTGCCTCAAACTGCATCAGCTCCAGGACAGGGAAGGTTTCTAAAAGAACCTCAGGTCCAAACCGTACCAGGACCCCCGATTTTCCAATTAAATTGGCTTTTGGACTGCTGAGGGTGAGCGAAGCCATACGATAAGACACACAGGAACGCCTGACCCAAAGCCCCTGTCTCCAGTTCTTTCAAAACACATAGCATGCAAAAAAGGAGCAGGTTTTAACCAGCCTTGGTTTGCAGCCAACATGGGCACATGGTTAGCTTTAGCAGGACTGGACAGCATATGGCACAGCGACCTGGCTTGTTGTGAATAATGGAATAAAACCTGTCAAACTGCTATTGGCAGCTAGGGTGAGGAAAAACTGTCTGCGCACAGACAGTTTGAGAAAACCTACTTGTCACCGCCATGCAAAATATTTTCCGGCAGTAAATATACATTCATAAAGTGCCTCTCAGCCTAAGGTGCTTTATCCTCAGTTCCTGAGTTTCTACTGGAGTCCTGCACTACTGCGGAGATGGCGAAGTGGGGAATGCTAACAGCTGGGAGGAACAATAGACAGGTGCATGGGGGGGAAGGAGAAGGAAAAAGCCAAGGAGCAGGTCCAAAAGCAAGAACAGCAGGAGGAGCTAGAAGGGGTGGTAGGAGGACAGAGGAGAGTCATGGCCACCAACAGGTGTGTTGGCTGAGAAGCACATGAGGGGACTGCCTGGTGGCTGGGATGGAAGAGGGGGAAATGGTGTGTCCTCAGCCAGGCAAAAGGAGGAGGAGGCAGGATGTTGTTGGAGAGGCCAGCGCTGGCTGGCTCTGTGATTGAGGAGGTCTTTGTGGGTGATGGGAGAGCTGCATTTTTGAGTGCTAAAGCTTGAAGGCAAGGAATCAACAGAGGAGTTTCTTTGTAATCCATCTACCCAGACAGTGCTGGCAGGGAAACAAGGGCTAGGGGAAGTGCGGCTCTTTACCTATGAAGGTTCAGCCAGTGCCTGGCCTCCGTGACATCTCTGCAGAGCACGTGGGGCCATGAGGTGGACTTGCAAGTGCAACTCCGGCTGACATACAGGGAACTCCCAGTTCCACCCCCAGCCTGGGAAAGCTGAACAGAGCTCTGCCAGAGCAACACAGGTCAGAATTAACCTTGAATTTTCATGTCTTGAGTCATCAGGCTGAGCTTTGATTTTAGGCTGCATCTCTGGAAAAAAGCAAGTACCACAAGGCTTAAGGGCAGCTCAGCCTGGGCTTGTTTGTGCCCTGCAATGTTCTTCTCCCTCTGGCCTTGGATTTGACTGATTTCTGCAGTTGTCCCACTCCCCGAGAGCATCACAGGGAAGCAGGAGTACTGCTTAGTCGTTACATCCTGCCATTTCAAGCATCAGTCTTCTTTTTTCAAAGAAAATGCTGAAAGTACCTCCCTTATAGCCTCACATGCCTTAAAATGTTGCTACCACTGCTTGGGGTGGCTGGTTTGTAATATCAATGGCCTGCCTTAACTGTGCTAAATGCACTTACATGGGAGCAATAGCAACAATCTGGAATTCAGAAAGTCTACAAACAGGCAGCCCCATTTTAATTAGTTGAGTACAGAGACTAATTAATATGCAAATGAGGAGCTTACCAATATTAATCATCTGTTTTACTAGGCTGCTTTACTAAAGAGTTTCTAACGAATTTGCAGATGAAGTTTCCATGACATTAAAAATCAGCTAAACACTTATCTGAGAAATACTCTCCACTTAATGTAAGGGAAAAAGAGAAGGGGAGAGCGGGGCTTTGGTTTTTTGGAAGGAAAACAGCAGTGACTAAAACTAATTTTGTCTTTGGCAAGTGTCGAATAGGCTGACTGAGTCAACCTTTTCCAAACCCTAATTGAAAGCATTTCAGCAAGCTAGACACCAGAAAGCACTTGGACCAGTAGCCGCGCACGCGTGTCTGTACGTGCATGTGTGCATAGGTGCTTGTGAAGCACATATTGACTAAAAAATTGCACGAGTGGCTAAAAGCATGGTTGACTAAAAAATAACTACCTACCTTTGACATCTATCAATGGCTTTCAACACTGTGGAACATAAGGCCCAAGTAAAATCACACCGGGGTACATCTTCTGTGATTTTCCTGGCTCTATTCCTGTTACTAATGCCTTGAAACACGGTAACTGAAATCCTGCCCCTGAGCTACGCCACTCTTTACTCTGCTAGGTTTACATTTTGCACTTCGCTGAGCTTCTAGGTGAGTTTGGAGAAGCTTCTTGTCAAATTCACTCTCTGATTCTCATACATTACTTCAATGCAATTGCATATGGGCTCCCCTCACTGCCCCAGGGAACGCAGAAATCAAATAAAGAATGTTTTCATTTCTAACAAATCTGCCAAAGCATTTCTGTACCTCCTGGTTTTCTTTTCATATCCCTTTACCCCCATGTTCCCTCTATTAAAAGCAGAGCCTAAATTCTTGGTGTGATGTGTCCCTTTAAATGACTGAAAAAGTGAGTATGAGATTTGCAAATCTCTTCTTGAGTCACAGGTGGGACCAAAAATCCGCCAGCAAGATATTTTGAAAAATTAAAGACAGCCTTAAAAATGAATCCAAAAACACTGGCTGATCTTCAGCGCCAGTGAATGGAGCTTGGCGGGTGGTTTGGATTAAAGAGGTTCCTGAGGTTGCAGAGCTGGAAAATGGAAATAGCTCAGCAGCACCTGCCATCACTCCTGAGATAGGCTTCTCCCTCCCAGCTGACCACGTGGAAGATACACATTTCATTTATTCAGAAACAAGACCTGGGCTGAGGCTGCCCTTGCTCCTCATTCACCTGCACTGAAGTGACAGCCAGGGCATGTTTGCTTCCTGAGCTGGGGGTACCAAGATGAAAAGGATAGCTGAGCCCCGTGCCCACTTCCAACACCCCCTGAAAAATCCTACTGCTGCTGACTGGTAACCAGTTTTCCCGTAGCTGTCTGTAACATGGAAAACCGCTTTAATTTTAGTTTTTGTGTTTAATGCAGGAGCATTGCTCATTCTTCCCCCCAGCACTGTCTCTTTTCATCACTCCTTCCATGATGCTTTTAGCTCCCAGCCCCAGGAGCTCTTGGGGTGGTGCAGTAGTGCCAGGGGAGAGCCAGGGACAGGGGTCACACTGAGGTGCTTGCAGGACATTGTGGGGGGCAGAGCAGGGGCAAAAGGGAAAGGACGGGCTGTGGGTGCATGTCTGGAAGATCTTGATGTGCCTGGGAGTAAAGAAGGGAAGCAGAGGTGGGGAAGTGAGGACTGGGACATGTCAGATAGTGTGGGAGGGTCTACAGGCTTTGAATCCACCTTGGGAACAGGGTTTAATACCGACTGCTCCACTGTTGTGAGTGCCTGAGCTCTGATATTCCTCATCGTCCTAACGAACCCAAATCTGGCTTTCATGGAAAGAGCTGAGGCGTGCTCTTGAACTAAGAATGCTTCCCTGGGTGTTTCAGCTCTTTCAGAGGGGCAGGTGTGTAGTCTCTCCCTCCATACTCCATGCAGTACAAAGGGCTTTGCTTTCTTCTCTTTCTTCTTTCAAAATGTTTCCAGGTAAAGCTTCACTTGTTTTCTTCTGTCCCAACATCACTTGGAGAAGACCCTCTTCCTGACGGCAGGAGTGTGCTGGAGGGATTGTGCCCCTCTCCCCTCTCAGCCTACCCTGTCCCACCTTACACGACCCTTCCCCCTTGGTCCATGCCTTCCCCAGCCTCCTGTCACAACCCCATCCTGGCCCCATCCCCATGCCTCCCACACACCTCCCACATGCATGAAGATCTGAGCCTCATCCTTTTGGGTACTTGTGGCACATCCCATCTTCCTGTCCTCTACTTGCAGAGCTAGAAACACCGATCCTGGCACCCACTGAGTCCTGAGCCGCAGCATGGGGATGGAGCAAGCCGGGGGACAGGAGGCTGGCAATCTCCCCACATCGGTTAAGGGTTCTCTTCTCCCTGAGGGATGCCATCCTGCCACCTCTCAGCCTGGTCCCCATTCTCCTTCTACAGAACTGCTGAATGGCTTGGGCTCGTCTTTCCCAGATAAATCCCCCTTTGAGTGGTCACGAGGAACTGGCAGTTTGCAGTCCCCAGAATGAACATTTTAGAAAGTTATGACTGACTGAAAATTGGCGAACAGAACAAAAATGTTTAGCTGGCTTTAGCTGTAGCTGTCGCTAGCATGACACCCACATCAGCAGGCAGAAAGAAGGCGAGCGCAAGAGATGGGAAGGTGCGATAAATACAGCCAAGTAGTCTAAAAAGCCAAGAGCTACCATTTTGCTGATACAGGCAAGTTAAAGTAGCCTCAAAATTTAGGGTCTGTGAAACAAGCTCTTTCTAAGCTTAAGACTAATAGCAATATTCCCATGGGGGAAAAAAGACCCCATTGATTGGAGAGATTTTTAACAGGGAGATGTTTTCTCTCAGTATTAGCAATGCAAATAACAGCACGGTGCTAGGATGAAATCGTGTAGAAACCAACTGAGGAAAAACCAGAAAGCATATCTTTTTTTGCCTTTTTCCATGGAAAGGTAAGCAGAACTGAAAGAGATGAAAAAAATCAGGCAGGATGTTTCAGGCTATTTTATACAGGAAATTTCCATTGTGTCACTAGCCAGACTTCTGGAGTCATTTTGTTTTGTTTTGTTTTTTAAGGAAGATTTGCAGTTTTTAATACAGCTTTATTATTTTTGCCACGTGTTAAAAGTTTCAGGGGAAAATGAGGAGCAATCTTCTTGTTCTTTGAAGGAAGCACAAGGATAGGAGAGAAGACAGAAAGAAAAGAGCAAGTATGGATAAACAGAAACAGTAATGTGTCTCATCTCTGATACAGAATCCAAGAAAAAAGACCATTGAAATGGTCTTTCCAAGCCCTGGTGTCATGCCTCTGTATAATATCTTCAAAATAGTGTAAACCTCAGTGATTATTAATATATATTTTGGTTGTTTATATGAATCTTGAGGGGGAAAGGAAGCTTCTGCCATTTTAATTCCTTTGTTAATGTCTTTATGAATGCAATTAGCACTTCATTCACGCTTCTTTGTTTCTGGATCCCATTACGATATGGCTTATGCCAACTTCTCTCTCCCAGGAGAGGTGAGGCATCACGCAGCACTCCACTCAGCTGTGTGGCTGAGCACTGACAAACTCAATTTACTGGAGGAGAGCGTGAGATGACACCATGCAGTCGCTGTTGCTGTGATATGGACAAATGGCCTCTCTCGTTCCAAACAAGACATCACCTATCCTGGGGAAACGTGTCTGTACATAGGTAAGTGAAAGAAAAACAAGGTTGATTTACCTGACAAGAAAGTAACCTACCGCAGCTGGTCTTAAAACTGAAATGTCTCATTATTCAGTCCCTTTTTTACTGTTGTACCTCGCCTGCTTACAAGATACCTGTTCAGCTGCTTTTCATTTCTAAACATGGCGCTAAAGTCACCCCTCTCATAACCCCATCAGTCTCTACAGTCCTAAACCAGGGATGGATCTGGCCCCTCGAATTTTTTCCTGTCTGCTCCAAACGGCTTTGACGTGAGCTGAACGCCACAAGCTCCAGCTCCTGAGGACCTTTACATTACCAGGGGCTTGGGCTCACCGGGGTCTGATCCTGACCTCGTGGCCCATTTGTATAAGTTAGGAGGAAGCCCAGTGAGATGATTGGGCTTGCCAGTGGTGTAAAACTGGAGTCAGAAGGAGCTCAAGCCTATCCGTCTGCGAGGGCAGCTTTTCAGCGCTACGTGGACATTTACAGATGCAGGGACTGTAAGAATCAGGTGCTTGAGTGCTGCAGCACCCATGGGCAGTGAGGAGCCCAGGTGTTTCTGAATGACCCACTGGGTACCAATTCACACCTAAATACTTTTGGAAATCTGGTTCTGAACTCCTCTGAGGCCGGGAGCCAAGGACCAGCCCTGATTCAGGAGTGTGCTAACTACGCACAGCCAGGAACATCCGGAGAGATTTGAGCCTGCTGGAGCCCAGCAATGCTCCCAGATGAAGGGTGATGAGTTTTTTGCCACCTCCATCAGGGCAGAGGATGGAGGTAGATGCAGTTTACCTGCAGGACTGATTTCTTTAAAATGACTACAAATACTCTACGAAGGGTGAAGGCTTCTCTCCCCAGACAGCGGGATGAAGGCAGTGAAGCCATAAGCTGTTCCTCCTGCCAAAAACTTCTGGGGAGGGGGACTGGGGGAAGCTGGTTTACGGTGTTGTAGACCCTTTCTCCCTCTTTTTATGCTGGTCCCACGCACTCTTTGCCTTCCCCAGCGCATCCTGGCACACAAAGCAGACACTGAAGTCCAGACACTCCCTGTGGGCTCCAGATCCCCTCTTGCACCTCTCCCTCATCCCCAAGGAACCCACTGCCAGGTAAAGAGGATCGCTGTTTCCATCACAAAACAGAAGGGAGGGAAAAACTGTGGGCTAAAAGCCCAAGGAAAAGAGACAGGGATTCTTTATCGCTTATTAAATGTGCAATTCAAAACCTGGTGAATAGGGAGATGAAAAGCTCCTGCTGAGAAATGGAGAGAGAAATTGCATTTTGGCCTCGGGGAAACCTGTGCCTATAATATTAAAGATGTGCAAATAAATAAATAAAGGCAATAGCTAGATTTACGTGTCTAATACCCTTGCATGCCGTGATCAATGTCGATATTTTACTTTTTTATGAGGTTCTCCAAAAATCTATGGCCCTTTCCTTTATTAATTGTAGATCGTCATTGCAAAGGTCTTTCGCATGTCTCCAGCAACTAGGTCTTAGCTGTCAACTCCATTAAATTCTATTATAATATGGCATGATTGAATGCTCCGGTGGGATTGGCCAGCCAGTGTGTATTAATATATTATGGAGCACACAGAGGCAGGCACCAGCACCTTGCTGCATTCACAAAGATGTTGTTGTGTTTACTTTTTTTTTCCCTCTCCGTGCGCACGTCTCCTGTTTCAGTGGAAACCGGCTTTACCGTAAATTATCCCTTGCAAAAAGAACAATGTAAACTGCAAGGGAGCTTTCCCTGGGACGTGGAAGCCAGTGGTCATCCCTCAAGTGAACAGATTCTCATTCTCTGCGTGGGATGTATTTGTACGACTTTAATTAGTTTGTGTTTGTACAGTATGAAAATCTAGGAGGCCCATGGTATTTAACGTTAGGGAATATTGAAGAGCAGAGGATTTCCCACCCTGCTGGTTAGAAACAGGGATGATATGCTGCTGGGAGGGAGCAGAATCAGAATTCAAATAGACGGGATCACAGATCTTTTTTTTTAAGGTAAGATACACTGAAACATCACCCCTGGCTGCCTACAAATGAGGAAACATTTCTAATCAAGACAGTTTTTACTGGGGCAGAGGGGGATTGTGTGACATATTTTTCAAAGAATGGGGAGAGGACTTTTGTGGTACAAACACCACATCCTTCCACACCAAAAGCTCTCTTTGCTGTCCCTGTGGGAGGAGGAAGTACCTGATATGGCTACAAAGCCTGTCTTCACAATCCCTTGCTTCTCTCAGAGCCTAAGCAGCCAGCTAGTGCAGAGCTCTGAGCTGGTGCGAGCTGAAACAGCCCCCTGCAAGCTGGTCCCCTCTCCAAAGGTGAGGAGAGTCCCTGACATGCCACCCTGCCTCCTCCTGCCCCATCACATCTCCTGCTTCATCATCTCATACTCCGCCTCACCCTTCCTTGCAGGGGGTGGAAGTGGTTGAAGCTTTGCACCTCTTGGATATTTGCACCAATTCAGGCTGACATTTTGCTCCAAGAGTCAGTCTGGGGCTCAGCTGCATGCATGTCTAGTGGTCTTTTAAATCCTTATAGCATTCAAAGGGGTCTGGCAGATCATACATATGGGTAGTGGAAGACCTGTGTCTTTTGGGGGCAGTGCATGTAGGGTGGATAGGATGTCACCTGCAATGACACCGTTTAGACAATTTAATCCCATCCTCAGTGCATATTTGCAGCCTGAAATGAGCAGCCCAGCTTGGGCACCTTCTGCTTTTACTAGGAAGGCAAAAGAGCAAAACAAGACCACAGGCTCTGACTGAAAATCAGTTTAACTCAGAATTGGGGAAGAAAAAAGACATGTGAAGGCGTATCCAGCTCTCAAACCATGTGTAGCTCCATGAGATCTCTACTTGTCCAGGGATGCTCTGGTCTGATGCATTTCATAGTTAGCGGCCGTAAGTCAGCACTTTTAGGTCTCTGGAGAGCCCTGCTGGGTCACCAGCCCCTCAGCCCATCGCAGCCATGTGCATTGGTGCTATTAGCTCCCTTTGCCTGTGTTTACACATGACATTTCCAAAGGCCTGTGAGCTACCATGAGCAGGAACGCGGCCAGAGCAGCACCAGCCACAGCACTAAAATGGATGAGCTTTGATGAGCATTAACGCTGTGGCTGCAGCCAGAAGACAGAAGACGTAGCCTGATTGCCTTTTGGGGGCCACGCTGAGGTCAAACCAAAGACTAATTCGTGTCTGCCCAGGCAGGGTATGGCTGGCAGGGAATCAGGCAGGGGTCTGTGTACCTGGGTGGTGCACTGTAGGCAAACCTTGTGAAATTCCTGGATTACTGGGGGGCTGCCACAATGATATTGCCTGAAATGCAGCCTCCTCCTCCTCCCTCAATTCATGCAGGATCATATTCTGCACTGCACGGTTTCAGTTCCCGTGCTCCTGACACACTAATTGCCTTGGTCAGAGATGTTGCCTTGCCCAACTCAATCTGCTTTTGAAGACGAAAAACTCACCTAATTCCATAATTCATCCTTAGCATCACACTCCACTTGCTTCCAAACAGGAATCGTAGACAGGTTGATTGATCTGTCACAACGAGGGCTAAAGATGGTCTAGTATTAGGGGCTGAGGCCAGGGAGAAAAAGATGCTGCTCATACTAATAGATTGCAATTCTTTTCCCAGAGGATATAATTGCCTTTAGCCAATTCAAGAGACTAACCATCCAATTTAGAAGAATAAAAATAATCATTATGGTTACAACAGTGACCAGGGCGAAAAAAAAAAGTACAAAATCAAACCTTTCTGAGAAGCAAAAAGGGAAAGGGGATCTTCTCCTGCTTTCCCAAAGACATGCTTCACCTTTGTGCCTGCGCTGCGCAGAGAGGAAAACCAGTCTGCTTTGTTCCTCCTGGAGCCAAGTCAAGGGGCAACAGTGTAAAACAGAAGCATGAGCTACGTTTTCCTAGATCCAAGGAAGATGTAAATGTGTAAAATGTGATGGAAGAGGTTGGATTTCCCCCCCCCCCCTTTCTTTTTTTATTATTTCTCTCTCAGGAATGGTCTCACAGCCCCAGGCTGGAGTATGTGTCTCTCCCAACTACTCTGTCACCCGGGTAACCATGGAGACCATGACGATCGATTAGATGCCATCTGATCTCAACCTCATAAAAAAAACCCCGCGTGCACCCGCGTGCGCACATACGTGCACGCACTCACAAAAAAAACCAGGCAGCAGATGGCAACCAGGCCACTAGACCTGTCTCCAGAGAGAGTGAGCCGGGGAGAGGGACTGAGAGACGCAGGCGGAGAGAGATCATGAGGGAAAGGGAAAAAAAAGACAAAGAAAAATAATGTGGGGAGGGGGGAGACAAAGAAGCAAAGAGATCAGGGGAGAGAAAAGGAAAGAGGGAGAGATGGGAGCGGGTCCTCAGCTGGTGCGATTTCTGGGGGACCTGTTTGGGTGGAACAGCAACCATTTACACTGCCTGCAAGTCTGTCTTGCTTTGAGGGTGGAGAGTGAGGCTGAGAGAGATCGGGGAAGAGCAGTAAAGTACAAAATACCAGGTCAAATCCAAGGGAAAGCCCGTGGAAATGCAGTAAATGCGCCTTTGTGCACTTCTGCCCCTGCAGCAGCTAACCCCCTCTGCAACTGATCAGGCCAAACAAGGTCCCTCTCTAAGGATGCGAGAAGGGGTCCAAATGGAGATCAGAGCTCCCCCCCCACCAAGGCCAGAGCAGGTATAATCTGAGAGCTCCTGCACCAGCTCCGTGCCACCAAGAGGACTGCTGCTATGCTCTGGTCACCCCACTTGGGATCTGCACGCTGTGAGGGATGGAGCCAGAGGAGCCACCTCACCTGCACCTCACCTCTGAGGACCCATGGGTGGTCTGACCAGACACACTCTCACTAGCCTGGAGGTGACTGGCAGGAGTAAAACAGCCTGAAATACTTCACTGCAGGAACTCCTACGTCTGTGCAACACCTACAACAACTGGGTCCCCCCACCCGCTGGAGGCTCTTGTGGGAATGTCAAATAACCAAATAAATCATAAAGGGGTCTTGGAATTGTAGGACAAGTGATTGGACTGAGATCCCAACAGCGTCTGGAAAAAAAATTAGGGCTTCGATCATCACTCTGTGGGGAGATAGCAAAATGAGGCAGGTTAGAGCCTCTCTGAAGTCTCACAGCAAGGGTCCTGGGATCCATTTTTCTGCTGCTGTTAGTTGGAGAAGAAGTGGAAATGCTTTTTTAATATGAACTGATTTGAAAATGAGCAGGCCAAGAGTGGAGAAGTGAGGGTGCAAGGAGCAGAAGCTCAGCTGAGGAAAAGGCCAGACCTATGTATGTGACTGCATGGGCCTCTTCTGTAAGCCAGGGCTGGGATTTATGTGATCAGTGCTGAGTGTCTCCATCTACAGTCATCAGTCTGGGCTCTCTTTAATGGGGGAAACAGGTCCTTCTGGTGAGTACTTCACCTCACCCTACCACAAATATCTAAAATAGGCTAGATGAGTCGCACCATCACAGTGCCTCCTTTTCTCCAGTGGGTGTAAAGGGAGCCAGGAGGAACTATCTCACATGAACTGGGGACATAAGAAGTTAACTGAGACAAATCCCACTCCAGGTGTGTCAGTGGCACCAAGACTGTTGCTAAATAACTCATCCTTCTCCTTACTATCATCCTTTTACAAACACATATGCAATCACATCTCAGCAGACAGGAGTTGGTCCCTAGGGATACCTTTCCAGGATGCTGTCGAGAATGGTGGGCACTGTGTGGATGATACCTTTACTGTGAGGACATTACCAGGTGTGGAAAATGGTTCATGTTCAAAACACGTTGACTCAGGTGAGTTTGAAAATTGCTCTCAGGAACAGTGGACACCTTGAAAATTCAGTATCTGACAGCACCTATTCACTAAAGTTAACCATATCTAGTTTAAATGGGGAAATGAGGATTGCCCTTTCCTGAAGATGGTACATGTCTTGTGTTGGGTGGGGTGTGGAGGGCAGGAGGCTGATGATTGTCTGAAGTGGGGCTTTTTTGAGATCAGCTCTCAAGAAGATGCTAACTCACCTGCACTTTAAGGAGTAGGTGAAGAGGACCAGATCTGTATTCATGCTGCACAGAGATTAGTCATATGCATGTTCTCCCTTTCCTGGGTTTCCTGAAACGTTCAAAACAGGATATTACCTACACTGATATCTAAGGTTGCTTCTTAGATTGACATTTACCCTAGTTGAGAGAGCAATCCAAACTTGAGTGAAGAACACTAACCATGAACATTAATGAATTCAAAGAATAGTTCTGCAGATCCCCAGGATGGCCTACAGCCCAAATCCTTATTTTCAGAATTGTCAATTTTCCTGTTTTCTTCTCTGAATCACTGCTATTAAAAGAAAGCTTCATCTACCTATCCCCAAGTAAGCATAGAAGGGAAATGAATCAGAAAGCCAAGAAAAGGTTGCTGGTGGTGAACTGCACCCATGAAAGCATTTTTCCCTAGATACCTTCAAGGAAGGTGAAGGCACAAAGTCACCTTCTGTTCTCAACTGCCCCTCTGAAAAGTCACATTGAATATTTCTGCAGCCAAAAAGTTACTACTGATTTGCAATGAAGAAACAGAAAAGGTAGCATGACAAGTCGTCTCGCAGCAGTCTGACCAAGCCTAATGTAAGCCACCTGACCACACTGTTTTTTCCACTCAACCTCAGTCCGCCATCAGGAAAGCGTCCTACACTTCTCTGAGTGTAACCCAGTGACGCTGGATTAGTGTCACTAACCGAAGGATGAAATTGCTCTAAGAAATTGCTAAGAGTCTAGCTATCATGTGCGTGATTCTTGAAATGAATGGGAAACGCATCAGGCATCCAGAAAGGGCTGAGTTCCAGGACTGCTAGAGCAGCATCATTTCTAAAGATTGGTGCTGTTTCAGATAAATATTTGTTTAATTAAGTAGAGTACTAGATTAAAATCAGAAAGAGCCAAGGAATGATCTATGATCTGTATTACACAGGACAAAAAAAACCCCAAAACATCAGTGTACCAATCCACTTCTCAGCCTGGGGATAAAATTCTGCTCCCTTGAAATCAAGAGCAAGTTGTTCTGTGGTTCAGATTTTCCTCCCTGGATTTTCCTAGCTGATGGGTAATGGGGAAGTAAGGGACATGGCCCATGTTATCCAGAAGTGCATGGCACTGACCCGGCCTGTCTTGAGGCACTTGGCTTCCTGTTCTCTTGCAGAGGGAAGAGGATGATTAGTGTTTCATGGTTTAAGCAACTTCAGTACTCATGACCAGCTCCTGTGACTTTTTTCTGGAATGACAAGCCCAAAACCTCCTAAGTAATTTCTGGCTTCACGGAGAAATGACAGTTGATTGTTCTGGTTCTATTAAGAGTCCACCAGGGGCTCATACCAAACTTCCCTGCCCTCCACAGCCTTTCCCAGGTCGTACCAATTGACGGAACCTAAGAGAGGGACCACGGCTTTACCAACATTGATCACACAGTAAGAGATGCTTCAGGGCACCTCAGCAGCAGCAAGGATAGATGTATGCCCTAGTGAGAAGGATATTTTTTTTAAGTTGATGTCAAGTTGTATATAGGTTGGCAGGGTGGAAGCATGTTCAAACATTTGCTAATTACTAATGCATCTATCTCCCAGCAGAACTGAGTATTCATTATCCGCAGGGTCAGAGGGCAACATTATTGCTGCAGTGTTTTGTCATCAGGCTACCATGTCGAGAGGTGGCAGCATGTGATACAGTATTTTTAAGCAAATGATTCGAAATCCCACCTAATTAGTAAACAAATACAAATACGGGCTCAATCCCACCTCAGAGATACTGCAAGAGGAACAGGAACTGGACAATGGGCTGAATTTGGACTGTTGTGTCGGCAGGATTTTGCTTGACAAGCAAGCTGTGTTTCTTTCTCCTGCCTGCCAAAAGATGACTGGAATGCCCAGTTTGGAGCAAATCACCAGAGTGTTACCCAGGGAATTTTCTGAAATACACAATAATGGAAATCAATATCCCATAACGATGTAACACAGGAGTACAAGAAAACAGGCATGTTTGGTGTCTGTGACAAATTCTGAGTGGCTGATTACTCTGTTTTGGTTTAATTGCTGTGGATTACATGACCATATCCTTAGGAACAGAGTGCAGAACATTTTGGTTTGGGTGACCATAGTTAAGTTCCCAAAAGTCAAGAGGCACTGAAACAAATATGGCCTCATCTTCAGAGCTCCTGGGCATCTATGAACCCTCTAACCTTAGCTGCTGTGGAAAATAAATGATATCTTTATTTAAACGGTAGGATCTGAGAGATTAATTGTATTCACTCAGGTATAAGAATATAAGCCACTGTGCTTGTATAGGTAATTAACAGTGCTTGTGGGGATTCCTCTTTAAATGACACCCATGATGGACCCTCATCAAACAGAGCTCACTGTTCTTGCTCTTTACATAATGGTTCTTTTCCCACTGGCTTAACTGGGAGAGGAGGCAGATTTGTCTCACAAGAAAGTACTTCCCTACAGCCTGTTTTCACCTGTCCTCATTTCCAGGAGCCCTACCAACCAGTCTGTCAACCATAAGGCTTCAGCAGCAATGTGGAATGTGCCCTCCACCTTTTTTTTTTCTTCTTCTGTTTTCATCCAAACTCGATGTTTTCCCACAGCTCTGCCTCCTCATCCTGCACCTCATTTTCCACCTGGAAATTTAGCCCAGCTATCCCAAAAGACTGTGACCATTCCAGCCTCCTCTATGCGAAAAGCCACCCCTCCTTCAAATACTCAGAGCTTTTCCAAGTCTTATTTAACCAACAAGGCAAGAAAAATATTCTTACTTCAACCCCAGGCACTCAAACTCAACTGCATCAGCTCACAAAGCAGGACAAGGACAGATTCAATTTAAAGATCTCCCCAAAAAATGGCCTTTTTGCCTAGTGACCTCATTGTAAATACCCGATTGCCACAGAGACAAGAACAAACTATAAGGGAGAAACTGAAGAGCAATAGCAATAACCCTAGATTGGGGCAAGAGGGTTTTATTTTGAGGAAAGAGTATGCATGGGAAGAGTACCTAGCTTGGTTAGGCAGTGACCAAGGGAGACCGCAGCCTGCAATTATTCACAAGTACAAGGAAAGTATTGTTGGGGTGCACTAAGGAACAAAACAAGAAAGCATACACGACGTAGCAGTAAGAAAATCTGAACTGGACTCTTAAAGATGGAGGTTGCCAATGAGTGGGTGGCCAGGCACACAGACCTGAATCACCATGCGTGGAAGAGTGGTGGGCACAACCTGATGTCAGTGGAGGATCCTGATGGTCCACATAGCGTGGTGGCACAGTGTTACTAATGAGAGGTGTAAGAATCCATTAGCTTCCCGGGAAAACCACTCCTGCTGGCACTCCCTGAAACAAAATAATCACCTGAATTGGATGGAACGGTACTGGAATGCTTCTGAGTGTCTGAGTGATGCTATGGCCTTTTGTTGGGCTGATATAGCTCAAGTAGTAACAAACCAGACAAGCTTTTGAGCATGTATGACACAGGTCTGACACAGGGTGGGGTGCTGGAGAAGATCTCATGAGGCACCTGTCTGCAATTCCAGGTTTTGAGGGTGTGAGAGGCGCTGTTTGATGGAAAAGCCTCCCATGGAACATGGAAGTCCTGCTGGCTAGAGTATTTAAAACTAGGCAAAACACTAGTAAAGGTACTTTAGTTTATAAGCATATGCTGGGAGAAAAAGGGAACAGATGGGACCCCACAAATCTTTTCCATCTCTAGTTTTCATGAGCCCCTTTTCTATTTTGTATTGCCCCATGCCTGCATGCTACATACGTAAGCAGAAGGATGACCCTACCGATATTTGTAAAATGTCACTTACGCCTACATCCAGTTAAAGAAATAATGACACCAATATTAGTAATAGTGTGAACTGGGGGCTCTGAGGAGACCCAAGTTCTGGGCCAGAAGAAGCAGGGCTTGGGAAACCCATTATGAGCAAGATTCTTCAGCCTGGGCTGTCCTTCTGAAAGGGGAAGGATGACAAACACCAGAGCCCAAGTTTTGCTTATAGGTCTCGGTGGTTTTGTGTCTTTGTTAAGAGACCAGTTAGAGTTTTACCAGGTCTCTGTACTTGCTCAGCCATCCTGTTTTTACAACAGAGGGCCTTAGGCTAAAGACTGAGAGGGCTGCTTACTCCCAGCTTCTCAGGGTGGGCCAAATTCACTAATTTCAAGCCCTTCCAGGTTCGTTTGCCAATCAGCTGGCCACAATCATTGAGACCAGCCATGAAACTCATCTTTAGATCCTTACATTTCAACACCACAAATCCCAGGTTTTGTTTCCACTTCAAGTCAAAAATCATGCAGAATCCCTAAGTGTGAATAATTTACATTAGGGGATGGTGTGACAGCCAGTTAGATTAACACACTCAGATAAGTTTACCCCCTCAAGGATGCTCGAAGCTCAACATGACCTGATCTTACTGCTAGGAACTCTTTTCTTTTTTCCTTTTTTTTTTTACCTTCTCCTTCCTCTTTTCCTACTTCTTTCTTCTTTCCTTCTTTTTCCTACCTTTTCCCTTCTTCCCTCCTTGCAGTACACTGCCATCTCTCCTTGCCCTTAGTTAGTGCAAAGCCTTGTTTTATCTTAACAGAGCGGAATTCAGACAAGACGACCTGGAGTGGGTGCTCACGGCTCCCAGACCTCTTTCAGACAGCGCTTAGCCCAACAACTCTCTTCTTCATGCAGCTTTTTGTCAAGGCTTGCTCTGGATTTGATTCCCCCTAGCCTTCAGGACTGCATCCTGCCAGTTTGATATAGTGCAATGCCAATTATTTCAGCTGCGACATGTGAGGATAAAGTTGTGGGGGAGGAGGCTGAATAAGTCCCTGAGAAATCACACTGGCCAGATCTTCAGAAGCACTGAAGAAACTAATTCCCTTCAAAATCAATACTGCAATGCCGTTGAGGAATCAAAGCAATGTACTTGAGCGAGAGCAGAGCTGAATATACCTGTGAACAAGTGTCCTGATCACGTACACCACGGTGCCTGATCCCCTCTCCCTTGCAATATTACAAGTCATGAGGAAATTAATTGCAGTCCACAGGGCAGTGCAATCATAAAGCATGGGTAAATGAGTGGAGAATCAGGACCAATAAAAATACACTCACGGTGATCGAAACACTCTTTGCCAGCCCATTTTTTTTCCTCTTCTATTTTTTGTCTTCTCCTCTTCATGCTTAACTTCACTTCTCAGGCTTCCTAGCATTATAATTGTTATTATTGCTATTATTATTATCACTGTTGCTTTGTGGGCTGAGAGTTGCAGATCTCAAGAATAAAGCAGATGTCAGCAGCTCTGAAGGATCCTATTCTATTACACAGCAGAACAAATGAGTATGTCAAGGAAGGGCTCTCCAATCTAACAAGAAAACAGCACAAACAGACACAAAATAAATAAAGAAAGAAACCCTGCGGGGACAGGCAGGCTAGTTCTGATTAGATATTATGCTAACATGATGCCTACTTTCTACGCTAACGGTGTTTTAATACATTTAAATGATACTGGGGAAATAAGTCATGAAATAGGAGAAGAAGCCTTCATGTCAGAAACGATTAAGATTATCCAAGGGGGCCAGACTGCCTCTCTCATGGAAAAGTGGCTCATGGTGTGGGATTATGAATGTAGCCCAAACGGTATTTACATAGTGCACCCGACGCCATCTCATTACCTTTGCCAATGATTGCTTTTCCCAGCTGCTGGAAGAGCAGTCCGGCTGGCGAGGAGGAGGCCAGCACCAACGTCTGGACCACGGCAATCTCAGCCTCTACTGAGGCTCCAGGAGGCCCCTGGGTTTTGCAGGGAGATGCCACGGGGGAGATGCCTGAGCAGCCGTAAGAGGGGCCAGAGCCAGCTGCCACGTTGGTGCCCGCACTTGACACTTGCAGAGGGTGCATGCCCACCTCTGGCTTTCCGGCACAGGGGCCCTGAGCAAAACTGAGCTCTTTGGAAATGCACATTTCCAGACCAAGGCCATTCTCGCAGTCCTTAGAGTATTCTCCCTCCAAACTTTCTGAGAAGGGAGAAAACCAAGTCTTGCCTGACTCAACCTGTAGCCGTTCATCTTCCTCTTCTCCCCAGCTGCCTCCCCATGCTCCCCCATCCCAGATAGGAAGATCTCTTTTCTTTCGAAGGACTTGCATAAAAACCTGAATACACTTGTCAAGCTCCATGCAGCGATGTTAATGTTGCTTGTGAAACTGCGGCCTTGGAAGACCCTCCATCTCCCAAGTCTTTGCAGTCCTGGTAAATGGCCATTTATTAGCTGCAGCCCATAATTTCCTTCCTCCTGTGACCCATCCTGTAATTTTTCTTGAGATGACAAGTTACGAATGAAAAGTGTACTCGTTTTCCAGCTATAGCATATAAAATATGGATATGGGCATGAAATCCTGAATCCATCAAGAAAGCAGAGACTTTTCCTTTTAGGACCTAAAGCTCTAAGGACCCAGGGCTGGACTGAAGCCTCCATGCCCTGTGAGCTAGACCCTGCTCAGGCACAGAGCAATGGTACCAATCCCAATGACCAGTAACTTGATTCACCCAAGTGCTCTGACAGATGAGCTTTGATGAACCCTGCAGCAGTAGTTTAAGAACTTCCTGGTGACCCTCCCCCCATTACTCCCTCTGCAGATTCGGCAGATGGGAATGTGTGTCCTCCTGTGGCTCTGCCATGGCAGAGTCTGGCGCATTAGCTTAAAAGCACTGAGTCACCAGATGATAAACTGGAGCTGCTGAGACTTTCTGTCACAGGGGCAATAACTTGTGGCTGATGGACGAGGCAGACAGCTGGATATGAAAGTAGCCTAAACTGCCACAAAAAGACTTGCCAGCTCATCTGTCAACCCTAAGTGAGCGGTGAATCAAACTGCATTAGCTCCTGCTCAATACCGCAGAGCAGCAGTTGTCAGGAAGATCATACCCAGTACGCACAGGGGGGCAACTCACAACTCAGTCCTCATTTTAAGAGACCATGGAGGAAATGAGCAGAGGAGAGACCATACGTGAGAAAACAAGAAGATGACTTCAGGATGGCCTAACATACAACTTTATTTCTTTAAACCTAGACCCTCAATACAAACAAGCTATGGCCAATAGCAAGCTAGAATCATTGCAGTCTAAAACCAGCTCAGAGGTTTGATTTTATGGAGCTGAGGACTTGGGAATGCTGTGCTGCATAAATACCCCTACAGAGACTATGGCTACCACCAGTCTGTGGATGAATTCCCTTGGGAATGTTCCCCAAACACAGAGGCCAGTGAATGATGGCATCAGCAGACCTGGGATCATGATCTCGTTTGGTTTAGCGGAGCACCAATAGTTATTGCGCTATCTTAAGCCATCTCATGGAAGTAGGCAGGGGCCTGTTCTCCTCCTGGATACAAACTCTTGACATCTGAGCCTTGGTGGAGAGAGGATTGGATCATGTTCCCATCTGTCCTCTACCAGATTTCTTCTGTGCCTATAGCTCACCCATACCCCATCTTCCCTTGCCCGTAAAGCAAGACCAGTGAAACTATTCACCTTTTAAAAACACTTTGAGATCAATGGGTAGAAATCTCTGTGAATAGGTGGCATTATACTGAAGTCATTCAACAAGAGTTTCTTGGGGCAAGGGGTGCAGCTCTGACAGGGATAAGAAAGGCAGCTGAAGTGGAGCTATGCAGACCTGAACATTTAACTACAATCTGCAGAAATGGAAACATCTTCTCCCCCTCAGCCTTCAACATCAGGCATTCCTCACCACCTGGAAATGCACACACTTACTAAGCCATGTGGGCTTTCAAGTGGTTTACAGGGTCCTACTACCACCTCTAGTCTTATTACAAATCTTGTGAGTAACTGTGCACAATGAAATTAGACCCCATCAAAATCATGCAAGGTAGTTCATATCTCATAGAGTTTTGACCTCAGGACACTGCATACACATTCAGACTTCTCTGCATCTAACACCCTCCAGACATATTTTCAAATTAATCTGAAAACAAAAAGGGCTACAAGTGCTTTTTTAAGGGCATGCTGTAATTTTACATAATCACGACTCCAGAAGAACTCCAGACTCCCTAACGAGACATAAGGCTTGTCCTAACCCTGCAGAAATGAACACATAGGCAACAGAAGGAGGAATAAATGAGAATGTGAATTATAACATGCAATTTCATAGGCATGAGATTTTTCTGCTTTTTTCCCCTTCTTTAAATGTAGCCCTAAAGTGGAGTTTTCTTGTGAAGACAATCAGAAAAAACTGGAACCTGAGAGGAGTCTAAAGAAGCAGCCTTACAAATATGCCTATCTGAATACACATGTGTACATATATATATATATATATGAGTTACTGCCCTAGGAGGCTTCAGCAGAGTTCCTATAAACGTCAAGCGTTGTCCTAGATACAAATAGGAATGATCTGAGTTCATGAGGAAATCCTGAAAAGATAATGGAGGTTGTTCTATCCTACAGGGAGACTGTGTTCTCGGCTTGGACTGAGCCCTGACCAGCCAGTCTTCTTGGTAAGTCTTCTTCCCTTCAAACAAGGCACCACCCAACTGAGGGGGCTGAGAATTGTTTATGATGAACAGTAACAAATAACAGCATGTGGAAACAAAGGAGAAAACAGGGGCTGCAGGCAGGAAAGATAACGGTGGGCAACTGACAGATTTGATATTGAGAAAGATATGAGGAAACATGTTCAAGAAGAGGATGCAAAAACAACTCTAGAGCCCACAGCAGGAGACAGAGGTCAAAATTATGGGAATAGAAGGAGAGGAATGTCCAGCAGTTTGTGACACAGCTGGTTTAAGTTCAAAGAGGATCTCAAAAATCAGGAGGGCAGTGCTACCTAGCCTCAGTGGGATGGGGGAAGGTGGTCAATGGAGACGACTGAGAGTGCAGAAGACCCAACACGACCTTCCATATGCTCAGGACTAGAGAGCCAGAGGTCTGGAGGTTGAGGGAGAAGCAGCTGCTGGAGTACAGAGGAGGTTAAAGCCTGCACAGAGATGGAGCCTAGAATACAGTGTGAACCCTTATGGGAAGGGAATGGCTTTTTAGACACCTGATTGTATTCCCTGGAAATATTTTGTTAGAAAAAACAAATTGTTAGGCCTGAGTGACTTCTTGGAGTAAATTAATTTGCCTCCTTAGCCAGGAATGACCATACAACTCACAGGAGCCAGTGTAAAGCCAGCTACAGCTGGCCCAAGCTATACAAATGGAAATAAGTTGGTCGGCCTGCACCCCTGAATGCTCTGCACGCTAGCGATACCCTTGCTGCTTGTTCCAGGCATTAGTGTTGTTTGAATTTTCATTATGCTTTTTCATTATTAATCTGTTGGTTTTAGTCCCTGTTTACAAGGGAGTGAGAACACAGGGAGCACAACAAGCCAGGGAAGGATGCGAGGAAGAGTGTTACAACTTTCTCTGTGCTAACATAATTAGGGCTGATCCTAATTAACACTGGCCATCGCTTTCCTGGCAGCATTCATCCAGGGATCTCAGAAACACTCACCTTGCTTCACACTGTCTCTTCTGCGTTAGGTTAGGAAACTTCCCCTTTCCTGCGGACTGAGCTGAGGCATGGAGAGGTGAAATTGTTTGTTTGAGACCACTTTCTGACTCAGCTGTGGGTCTGGACCAAAGAAGTCCTGGCTTCCTCTTCATCCAGTATCACCCCCAGACACCTCTGGACCTCCCATCCAGGCATAAAACTACTGGGAAGGAAGGGTGAACAAGCAGCCACTTTGGGAGCTGACTGTGCCAAGCATGGAAAGAAAGGGGATACATGACATAACCAAAACCACCGTTAGGTCACCATATGAATCTATGATGCGTCCAGATCTTGAAGAGTACATTCTGGTCCTACCCCCAGCCCAAATGACATAGCAGAACTTGTCGCTGTAAAGGAAGGACAACAAAGATGGACAAAGGTATGCAGCTGCTCGCATGCAAGTTACTACATAGATAAAGTAGCAAGTAACTACATAGACTTGGGAATTTTGTGTCTGGAAAAGAGACCGCTAGAGGAAAGATATGATAGAGGTGTACAAAAGCAGGAAGAGTGGAAAAGCTAATGCATCGGAAGAGAAGAGCAGAGAATGGTTGTTCATTGTTCCTAGAAATCAAGAAGTAGAAGGCAAATGAAATACAGCATGNTGATTTAAAAAAAAAAAAAAAAATTGAACAAATTCACGGAAAACAAATCCTTCAGGGATTGTTGAACCCCCAAACCCACTTCTGACCCCAGGAAATAACCAAGTCAGAGTTCACTAGAAGACAGGAGACCATGCCTGGCGATGTTACTCACCTTGTTCTCACCCTCCTCCTCTAAGCCTCTCTTACAAACCGGGGTCAATATGGGGCAAGACAGCCCTTTGACATGGCACAACAGAGCCACTCAGGTGTCTTGAGGCTAACGAGTAGCTGTTCTTCCACCTGCCTGTCTGATTAAACTGCTCGTGAAGAGCGCTTACCTGGTTGCCATAGGCCACTTGCAGTATGAGGTAAAGCTTAAAATGACATTTATGACTGTCTGGTTGCTAGGTGCCCATTGTGTCACTCCTACAGACATGCTCTTAACCTTTGAACTCTTTTTCGTATGGGCACAACCTATTTTCAGGTTGCAGTGCTAGCCATTTGCATCAGCATCTTCCAGAGGGCTTGGTACCCCCACCTGTGAGATGCCCAATATTGGCCATGGCTGGGGAATGGACACCGACTGGGCAGAGCACCTGGGTCCTCCAGTGAGGCAGTCCTTACGCTGCATGTATCAGATGGCAGGGTTTTGCTTCCCTGGTCAGCTGGCCTAAGCTGGCCAGTTATGATCACCGGGTTTTGTTTTACAAGTTCTACTTCTTCCAGGTGAAGAAAGAAGACCTGGGGGCTGGGGTGCATGGCATCAATGGAGGGAGAAATATCTGCTTATGGAATGCAGGTGGCTTCAAAACCTCCTTCTTTTTTTTCTCCTTTTTCACAAGAAAGAGCATTCCCCATGGCTACACACACAGACATCAGATTTAAAAATAGCCAAGTTCCACCTCGACTGTGGGGGAGTGAAAGACAGAAGACAGATGCATTGGCTGCCAGCTAGACTTGACATCCACTTTTTCTTTCCTCACCCTGGCAGCCAGCAGTTGCACACATGTGCACAGGTAAGGTCCTCGGTGGCAAAGCACACAAAGGGAGGTGTCTGCCTCCCCCTCAATTCGCTAACTGCTGCACCCCAGCCATGTGTGTCTGGGAGCTACTTAAGCCCACCCACCCTATTTAGCACACCAGGCATGTATCAAAATCACTGAGTTCCCCCTATTTGTCCTGCTTAATTCACAAACTACTCACTAGTCATTTGTGTGTGTGACTTGTTAGCGCATTGCGAACGTTACCATTCACTTCTCTGTTTCTGGCTTGTTTTGTTAACTGTTTTAGTGCCTGTTCCACGCAGCCACTTTCCACGGCTCCAAGCTATATAACAAATGTGTGTGCATGTGCAGGACCGGTCGTATTTGCAGACCCTGGCCCAGGTCAATGTCAGGTGATCAGCTGCTTCCAAGGAGCCAGGCCATGGTCTTGCTACCTTCCCCCACTCAGGCAGTAGGAGATTCCTCCTCTTTCCCCTAACTGGCTCTGGCTATAATCCACCCACTATTTATACTTTCAACCAAATGCATTCGTTGAAACCATAAGGCACTACTGCCCACATACTCGACACTATTCTTCACGTACTCATCAGCAGTAGAAGCCACAGTAATACAGCAAACTTGACTAATTTATTTGCAAACATGTTTACAAGCATCTCTTTATGCATTTACTTAAATTGCATAGCTCACTGAGAACTCCTTGCCTTGGGAAATTATGGATGCTGAAAGTTTACATGAATTCAAAAAGCAGCTTGACAAATTCATAGAAGAAAAGTTCATCCAGTGCATTAAACTGCAATTAACTGGATGTCAGGAGAATATTCAGGGGAAATATCACTGTAGGTGTATGTTATTCTCACAGGTTTCCCAGGCATGCTCCTTTGGCCACTGTTGAAAACAAGATACCTTTGGTCTAACCCAGTGTGGCCATTCTTGGCCTCTTATATGTGTTTTCTGTGATTTTAGTATGATATGATTTCTAATACACCTGTCCCAGGAGCATCCAGGCTGCCTTAGACCCATTGAAAAGCATGATATGTATTCCTTGTTCTATATTCAGAGCTTGGCATGCTAAGCATCTCATTTCTGGGCTAGGATTATGGACAGGAAGAATGGGAAATATCCCAGAGCAGAACCACCTTAAAAATAAAGCAGGCTTAGTCTCTTCTGCATGATGACAAGGCATTCAAACCTGTTCGGTTTAAGGAAAAGAAGCCTGCAGAATTGATATGGCCACTACTAATGAATACTGACCTAGGAAGGACCGACAGATGTCTGGGTTTACTCAGGCATGTCTCCTCTTTCTGCTGGAAATGTTTGCCCAGGTGGAATTTTCCCATTTGTCCAAAATTTCCAGACATCTGACCAGGGCAGCAGCAATAGCTGTAGCTAGGCTCTGCATGACTGGGAAGTCCAAGCTAATAACTGGTTCACCCAGGCATATCATCTGTACAGCACACATGCATAGACACCTGTTTACAAAATCCCTACCTAAATCTGATAATATGATAACAGAGAACTCTTAATCCAGCGCGCCAAGATATAACAAAATCCCACCGCTGGATGCTTAAGGCGCGCATGCTCGTTTTCCATACCAGTGTTTTCAACAGTGGGGAGAAATGGCTGGTGGAGTAACTTACCAAGGATCAAAGTGAATCCTCTACCACCAACAATGTTTAGACAAAGCATGAATATTATTTCTGAAAAACGCATGCTCATTCATACAGGGAACGAGTAGGGAAGCCCTGTGGCCTTCAACCTGCAGAGAGATGCTCACAGTGGTCCCTTCTGCCTTTAAAAACTCCACGTCATCCTTCATCTGCCGAGACACCCTACCCTCAAGAGACCTGCAAATATTAACTCACATTGCAAGGATGATCTTTGGAGATGTCAAAACAATATGGCAGTGAAGGGTCCTGAACACCCTGGTGATGGCACCTGGCTCTTTACAGTAGAGCTTGATCTTAATGTCACGGCTCATCTGGTCCAACAGGCAAAGGAAAAGACCGGAACTGAAACAGAAACCAAGGGACATGAGCCAAAGGCTGCAACTAGGTAAAAAGAATCAGGATTTTGTCCAAAAGCCATAGATTTCAGCCATTAGCTAGCCTGGAGGCTACTGGTTTAAACATAGCAGCCAGTCCCAGAGACAGCCACACACTTGCGAGGAAGCAGCTGAGAGGACCTGCCTGTCCAGCAAATGCTCGCAGACGTCAGCCAGCGTGGCCTCGCCTCCAGACCTGGTAGCCCCAGTGCCTCTGTTTGTGGCCCAGAAAGGAAACTATTTTTTCACCTTCCCCAGTTGCAGGCTGTTCCTGCCAGCAGCCTCAAAGCTCCCAACCCGTTATTAAAACAGCCTCAATCCCACTGCCTAGAGAAAGCAAACATGACCGGTGGAAAACAAAAAATATCGCCCAAATGTCCAAGGAATCCACGAGCAGAGGCACTGAGCTATATCCAGCACAGATTTTTCAAAAGGACAAGGATTTTCATGGCTCAGCGTTCTAATTTGTTTGACCGTTTATTTCCAAGGAACACATCCAAGAGTGACAAGCTCCATTTATTTCAATGGGCAGCATATGCCAGCAACGTGAATGGTGTATGCTATAAAAGAGAATGGATGTTCTCAAGCATCCTGGAAAGCTGTCCTTTCAACAGATAGAGGACATGTCGGTAATGGAAGTGCAGCTCTGCTCTGACAAGCAACGCCATAAAAGCAGCATCGTGGGTTCTTGTGTTTGATGTCTCCCCATGGCAGCCCTGCAAGATTTGCTCAGGCTGCAAGTGAAAAATGATTTTCCTAATACCTGGCCCAGCACTGGAGAGCCCAGCTGGGTTCTTTCGTTCTTCTGCTTTGCCAGGCCAGAAGGACATCTCCTCGGGCAAATGGCTACTCCAGGGTGTTAGTGCTGCACCCTTGCAGACATTTAGTGGGTGCGTGCCAACCCAGGCTATTATCACAAATGACATTACCTTCAAATGATCATGTGACATGAATCTGAGATGTTCACACAAGCAAGTGCCCCCTTTCATAAAATACCATCACACGGCAGTGCTGTTTTCAGTCTTGTCTCTTCTGACTACTACCCTGAAGACAGTCCTCTTCTGAATCTTGCCTTTCCAAAGCCCCATCCCACTGGCCCCTGAAAAATCCTGGGTTGTGAGCCCCTGTCGCAGATTCAGCACCACCTATCACTTGATATCGTTTGGTGGCCTGTGACACTTTGCTGTAAGTCTCATAGCAGTGGGTGGCTTTTATTAGCTATCATTAATGAATTAACTAATATTAGTTCCACGCTAGGTCTTATCTAGTGAGCAGTTCTGGATCATAAGGTTTTATTGGCTTGACAGTGAGCCCTGGAAGTCAAAACAGAGTGATTTTCTTCTTGCTTTCCAGTGAGATGTTCCCTACAAAGGTGGGATGTGGGTTTTTTGATACTGAATCTTTCTCTGGCCACCTTTCATTCTCATTAAACTTATGAGGTTGCTGGGAAGGAGATAGGAGTTGTGTGAGCTGCAATGCTGTCTACAAGAAATTGGCTCCACTTCTCCTATGCCTCCAGCCCTGGGAGCCATGTCTCAAGCCAGGTCAAGAAGAATAGATGCTCGTGGCTGCCTTACAGCCCTCCAGCATGGCAAAATGTAATCCCAGATTCTCCTCCAGGAGATGTCTGTCCACTTGTGCTTCAAGATTGGCTATCATGGATTTAGTCTGCAGTAAGGCCGCAGCCATACAATGCCCCTGGACATCCACTGTACAAACTGGAGACCCTCAGTTTTTTCTATTCACTTTCCCTTCATCGAGTGCCCCTCAGAGACTGTGGTTTCACCTTTTATGGAGAAGCCAAACCAATGCTATTCGTACCATTGAGGTCACCTTTGATACCATTTAGGAATTTCAGCTAGTCTTGATGCCATCGAGGTACATGCTTAATGAAGAGACCAACCATAGGTTTACACTGGCTGTGACTGTATTTGGAGATACAAGCTATAAGGTGGCCTTGCATCTATGCAGCTTCCATTGGGACCATACTGATTCCCAACATGCAGGTCTCCACATGCATCAGGCTAAATTCTAACAAAAAAATAGAGAGCTTTAGTCATCCCTCCTTTGCCAAAATGGAACTGGTTTCATTTCCACCAACTGCATTTTTGCCCCAGAATTTCTGATCATTTCTGGTGACCTCCATGTCTGGGCCAGTCAGCCCCGGGAATGCTGAGCTCTGGAAATCAGACTCTTCCTCAAAGTGTAGCTGGGAGAACGTAGCCCTGCCTTTGGGCTTTATGTGGCTTTGTCTGCTCAAAGAGCCAGACAGTCAGCTCCAGCATTTCTGACTGGCTTCTTAGGGCTAGAGGCAAAGAAGCTATACCCTGGCTCTTGCGGTTGATGTCAGATGATTGGCGGTATTGCAGCAGGGCTGTTCAGGTAAATGCCACAGGCCAGGCATACCCAGGGCAGGGCGGGAACCTCTAGATTTAACACGTCTGGGAGCAGAGCAGTGGGGTAATTGGAACACAGTGGCAGTGAACAGCGTTTTATGAGGTGTCAGAAATGTCCACCGAAGGGCGTTGGTCTTTTCCTGGAAATGAAAAATAAAAAGCAAGCCCTGTGATGACAGCATCTGCAGCAGAGAGCAGGGTGGCTTGCATGAATTAGCAGCTTGCTGTCTGTTATCTATGGCAGCCTTAGCCATCTACTTGTTCCATCACCTGCAGCTTCTGTGGGCTGAGGCCTCAGACCTACACCCTGAGGAGTACTGCAAGCCAAAACCCTCAGCCCTGAGCCACAGGCAAGTAAGATCTGGAGAAGGTCTCCTTCACAACTTGCTCCTTGAAGTGTGGGACGGTGGTCATTGGGTGGAATGGGACCTTGGTTCTTGCAATGTGGAGCACAGTGACCTTGAACTGCTCGGATCCTGATCTCCAAAGAGCACCTGTGAGGGTTAATGGAGAGCTGAACTGAATGGGGATGTGCTACAGCCTCGGTGATTTGCATCTGAATCTTCCTGGCAGGGTAATGGAGGTTTTAGTTACTTGTCTTCACAGTGGCAAAGGGGTTTACTGAGTGCCTGTGCCCAGGAGCTCAAACAACCCCCCAAGCACCAATGTAACCCCCCTTTCCATGCAAACCAGGTACCTGTCAGCAATGCTGCCCTGCTCTCCACAAACTCAGAAGGAGGCTTTCTGCAGATCTAGGAAGCCCCTTGTCAGGACTGGCAGAGAGGTGGCTGAGGGCACATGCGTTTCAGACCCTCCCAGCCAGAGGCTGCACTGCATTTCTACACTCTACCTTCCATGGTGGATCTTTGACAGGCATGTCCTCACAGCCAAGGATCATTTAGCCAAGTATCTCCAGAAGCCCCACTGTGGCTGTATTGGATATCCATGCATCCAGCGCTGGTGTGTGGAGTCAGAGCACCTAGACAAGTGACAGCCTCCTACTGCCTTGGAGACCTGTTGTGGGCAGGGGAAGGGAGAGAAATGCCCACATTTCCCTGGAAGAAATGTCCATGAGGATCCTCTTGCAGGCATTTCTTTTGCTAGTGGGCCACGTGACATGCAGGGAGATTGTATTCTTTGCCAGAGTATCAATAATTTGCAAAAAATTTGACAAAACCCGAAATTATTTAGGCATGTTACTCCTTCTTGTTAAGGTCCCTTGAATCATATCAAGAGCAGAACCTCTCCCCATTCAGAGATCTCCCAGCCTGTTGCATATATTACTGGATGAGCCATGGGGACCCCTGCAAGTGTTTTCCAGCCACCTCGCCCCCACCCATCCTACTGATGGGACCCAGGGAGAGAAGCAGCTCTGGCAAGGCCAAGCACCCACAGAGCTGCTGGTGAGCAGCAGAACCAGCTCTGCTCTGTGCAGGAGACCACTATCTCGCCCACCTCTCCCACTGCCCCTTTTTGGGGGCTCTGGGGGGAACCCGTCAGCACAGGCTCCTGGCAGAGAAAAGTCCCCAGGGAGAAAGATGATTACACGGAGAAAGTGGCTATGGCCCCCATTTGATGGGCTCTGCAGGGAGGGAGATGGGGAAAAGGGGATCAGAGTGGAGAAGGGGCTGCCAGCTGGGAGGGGGCTGGGGCAAGGTGGCAGCAAGAAGAGTCACCTTGGTCACAGGCATCCCCTGGCTCCAGTGCGAAGGGGCCTGGCTCCATCCAGACTCTCATGAGGAGAAAAGCCACAGACCCATGGCCGGCTCCCTCGCCTCATTGCGTGTGTGCCGGAGAGGGGAGGCGGGGGCTAGAGGGACCGAGGGGCCCTCTCTGCCCCCCTGGCTCCAGCAGGGCTGTGCCTGCCATGCACCAGGTTTGGGGGTGGGTGGGAGACAGGGCAGGGGGACCGCAACGATAAATGCACTGGAACAACAGTCTGATGATTCTCCACACGCCCGGTGTACATGATGCAAATTGATGTTTAAAGCTTATTTATTAGCTTGCATGCGAAATGCCAGCGGTGTTTTTCTAGATCAGTGGGTATCCGATATTTGGGGAGTGGGGGGGGACAGCAGTGGGAGCGAGCGTGGCTAGAGACTGTATATCCAGAGGCTAGGGCTTATATCATGGGCTGCTCTCAACTGTTATAATTTGTGGCACAGATTCAGCGAGAATCTGATCCGCTGAAAATATTTGGGCTGTGAAAACTCCCACACTGTGACAGATGTCAAGTCCAATTAAGTGACTCGTGTCCAGGTTTCTGTCCAATAGGCTTTCCCATTAAATATCAATTTAAGAGGGAAAAAAATGCCGTCCCCTTTTCTCCGAGCCTTTATCTCTTCCGACCATCTCCAGGCTAAAGCCTTTGGTACCAGGAGCGGCTCCGCACGCATCTCCGCTCCGTCTGTCTGTCTGTCTCGCCCCTGCCACCTTCCGCACCCCTCCTTGGCTTCTTTGCCACCCCGGGAGGGGTGGGAGGAGGAACTGCACTTTTCTTTTTGTGCGTGTGAGCGTACCTTTTCCTGCACCGACGTTCTCTCTCGCAGCCGCTTCGAACCCGCGCCGAGATTTTCGGGTTTGGTTTTGTTTTGTTTTTCTTTCCAGCGTTCGCATGCATTTCTTTCTTCTCACTCGAGACATGCAGGAGGAGTTAGGAAGCTCAGGGACGGATGGGGGTTTCGTTTATCCTTTCCCCCCCCCCCCTCGCCAGCTCTTGAAGGACCAGAAGAAAAACTAAACCAAACATTTGTTTTCCGACGTCGTCTCCCCCTCCTGCCCCTCTCCGCCGGACCGGTGCATTAACAAAACCGCACGTTGCACCCCCCCAAAAAAAAAGAAAAAAAGAAAAAAAGAAAGAATAAAGAAGAAAGGAGGCAGCGACGCATTGTTACCCCGACCCGCGGCGTGNGGGAGAGGGAATAGTCCCGGCTGGTGCTATCGCCGCATCCCTTTTGTTATTTATCGCGACCGGGGAAGAGGAGGAAGACGAGCGGGGGAGACGGCACTTTCCAGCGCAATTCCCCCCCCCCCAAACCGACTCGCAGCGGCTGCCAGTGCGTTGCAGCCCGCTGCCCCGAATTAACGGGCGGAGGCAGACTTGGATGGGGGAAAACGCTTTTTCTCCCCTGATGCATCGTAACTAACTTAAGTTGTTATTTATACTCCGCAAACAAACACGGCGATAACATCTCCCATCTCTGGAGCGCTGGAGGCCGCGGCGAGGGATGAGATCTGCCTTTCCCCATCCGAGCAGGACACTTTTCCGCTCGTAATTCATTTGATTTGATTTTGATTTTTTTTTTTAATTTTTCCATGCTCCGCTCCCGGAGGGTCATTTGAACTGTAAAGGAATCGTCGAGGGGGCGAGGGGACCTGGAGAGAGAGGCTGTCCAAACGACTCCGCCGAGGTAAGCAGCCTTAACAATATATCCCTTTTCCAGGTAGCACGGGCATGGGTCTACCGAGAAGAAAAAGAGAGGGGGGGGAAGGAAAAAAAAAAAAAGCGTCTTTCCGGCTCGGCTCGCCATAAACCCGCCGTCTGGCTAAACCCAAACCCAAAGGGAAAATTCGACACACACCGCAGAGAAACCTTTAAGCAACTTTCTCCAGGAGCCACCTCTGTAATTGCCCGTTTTCGTACAACCGCCCGGCAAATCCTGCCTCTGTCAGTGTGCTTTCGCATAAACCCCCTCGCTCGGCTCTCAGCTGAAAGGTGATTTTTAAACCTTTCCTTTTTATTTTTTCCCCCCGAGAAATCGCTGATACCTGACCTGCGCGCTGGCCGGGTTTATTCCCTACCCCTGCCTTGTGGGCCTGATGAACGCTTCTTATTAAAAATAGAAGAGGAAGCGTTTCCGATGGCCCTGGCAAGCGGCGGCCCTTTCCCAGGGAAGCAAACGCTCTCCTCTCCTCTCCTCTCCTCTCCTCTCCTCCTGCCCCGCCACGCGTGCCCCGCGTCTCGCCCCGTGGGGGGAGGCTCGGCTCTAGCCCTGCCTGCGAAGTATTCCTTCTGCCCGTCGTTTAATGTCGTCTCTGTCGTCTCCTTCTCCTTCTCCTTCTCCTTCTCCTTCTCCTTCTCCCTATTATTATTATTATTATTATTATCGCGTTGAATTTCTTCTATTTTTTCCCAGCCGGGTCTGAGACCCGAGGGGGACTTTGCCTGGAAACTTCACGTGGAAATACTTGGCAATCTGAATTCGGGGGAAGGGAGGACGCGCTGCACCCTCCTCCCTCAGGCTCGCTCCCCACCCCGCTCGACACCGCGGCCGTACACGCACACACTCATTTGTGTCCAAGGTTATTCACCACTTGCCTGATGTATTGTTTTATTACATGCCGGCATGTCCACGGACGCGCTCGGATTTGTATTGCTGTCTACATGACAGATGGTGCTCTGTGAGGCCGCAAGAAGATACGATTCAATTTTCTTTTGAAAGGCACGTCCGCGTTTATTTATTTATTTTGCCTTTCTCCCCCCCCCGCCCCCTTCGCGCAAGGAGGGGAGAGGAGGGAAAATTTAAAGGAACGGAAAAGTTCGGCCGCTGCTTTGGGGTTTTGCTCCTTTTTGAATCCCACGCTTAAAAACCGGCGACTGTCCAAACATCCCCATTAGATCGCTGGCGAGTCGCTATCCGCACAATTAGCCGCAGGAAAGAAAAAAATAAAGAAAAAGAAAAAAAATTAAGAAAAAGAAAAAAGAAGGAGGGCAGAGAAAAGAGCGGGGGAGGGGGAAGAGCCCAGCAGATATATCAGATCCCGTAGTTTTGACTGGGAAAATACATTTTCCCACTGGCCTTGTTATGCATGGGGAGCCTTGAGCTGTATGTTTAAAAGCATCATGTCTGTAGCCCGCATCCCATAGAGCGTTACCAAAAGAGAAATGGTTAAGCGGAGATGGGCAGGGGAAGAAATACGATATTGAAATCGGGGGGGAAACAAAAACCGACCTAATATCGAGCCACTGGATATTAGCTTGTTTCAAAAAATTAGATATTCTTTTATTGCTTTCCGGGCCTGTTCCTACACCCAAGCAAGCACGGGGAGTAACGGGAGGAAGTATATTCCGTGGAAGCTGCCGTCAAACGCTAGAAACGGGATGAGTAAATGACGGGGCATCATTTATCCTCGGCGTTGCTCTCGTTAATGCTCCCTGAAGGAGCAGCGATCTGCCCGCCCGCCCGCCCGCGGCC